>CM053250.1:2791417-2853917 GCA_028583405.1 Pogonophryne albipinna
GAATATGATGTATCCAAGAACAGAATATGACATTAAATATTGTACATTAAGACGAAAGAGGATAGGCGTAATGGGACCACAGGGCGGAGTCCAACGCAGCAGGGACTGAATGTTTCACCGAACATTTCACCAATGTTGTTCCAAAGTCCACATGGACACAACTGGGACATCGTTGCCTCACTATCATCACTGGGGCACGTCACCCTGACTGCCCCCTTATTATCACATTCTACCACCACCCACACATCTGCCATCGCACAAACCCCCAGCTGGCAGCACGCCATCAGCATGAACCTGACATGAACCTGAAAGTAGGCAGAATAGGGCGATGCCTCATTCTCAGTATGTTGCTGTAATCACATGCTTCCTTAGAATACTCAATGCAATACAAAGGGGCTTTATTGTGTGTGTGTGTGTGTGTGTGTGTGTGTGTGTGTGTGTGTGTGTGTGTGTGTGTGTGTGTGTGTGTGTGTGTGTGTGTGTGTGTGTGTGTGTGTGTGTGTGTGTGTGTGTGTGTGTGTGTGTGTGTGTGTGTGTGTGTGTGTGTGTGTGTGTGTGTGTGTGTGTGTGTGTGTGTGTGTGTGTGTGTGTGTGTGTGTGTGTGTGTGTGTGTGTGTGTGTGTGTGTGTGTGTGTGTGTGTGTGTGTGTGTGTGTGTGGGTGTGTGTGTGGGGGAGAGAGAGAGAGACAGCACTTCAGCCAGGTTACCCTGCCTATTAAATGTTTGATTGCACCCAAACTTCCTGTCGAGATGGAGGTCTGCATCTGCTGAGATTAAATGAGCTCAGCAGATGTTTGCCAGATGTGGAAAGTGGTAAGGGGGAGAGGGGGAGGGGGGGGGAAGAGAGAAGAACATAGAGTAATGGGCAGAGATCGCGGGAGGGACTCCAGCCACACACTGACAGCTTTGTTCACCTCCACTCAGGAGTTAAGAGAAACTCTCCCTCCTCCTTTCTCCACACACACACACACACACACACACACACACACACACACACACACACACACACACACACACACACACACACACACACACACACACACACACACACACACACACACACACACACACACACAGTCCTTCCTCTCCGGCCTCCCTCCACGCTCTCTTTGAAGTGAGGACAGTGTGCAGGAAGCGAGCCTGAATCGATTGCTCCATGCATTAGAGCAGGAATGTGTGACTCCCTCCTCCTCCTCTTCCTCATCTTCCTCCTCTTCCTGCCTCCTCCACCCTCCTGACACATCCCTCATTTGTTTCCCCACTTCTGTTCCCCTTTGTGCTCAAAAACACCAACTTTTATGCAAGACCTTACTATGATTTTAGGCAAAAGCCTCACACTTCTCACTTGTTTATGATTCTAGACACTGATCTGAGCGCAGCTGTTCAAGGGGTCATAGTTGTTGTTGAGAATGTGTGTGTGTGTGTGTGTGTGTGTGTGTGTGTGTGTGTGTGTGTGTGTGTGTGTGTGTGTGTGTGTGTGTGTGTGTGTGTGTGTGTGTGTGTGTGTGTGTGTGTGTGTGTGTGTGTGTGTGTGTGTGTGTGTGTGTGTGTGTGTGTGTGTGTGTGTGTGTGTGTGTGTGTGTGTGTGTGTGTGTGTGTGTGTGTGTGTGTGTGTGTGTGTGTGTGTGTGTGTGTGTGATGCTAGGAACATTTTAAAATAATGACTTAATTAATCAATCAATCAATTAGTTGACATAGAATAACCTTGTAATCTTTCTTTCTTTGATCATTGAGTCACTTATCGAGGATTTGTTCATTTCAAAAAATGTAATTTAAGTATGTTGGACTCTTATTTTTAGAAAATTGTCCAATTATGTTGTTGTGGTTCAGGAAACTAGCAATTTCAAAACATCACCTTTGGCCCTGGGTAATCATTGTCTGACATTTAAGAGCCACAATTATGCAATTAATGATAAACAGATGAATGAATCATTGGTGGTCTGTTTCTGAAAAGGGAACAAAAATAATGCAAGAGTTAGATTAATAACTTCAAATGTAGGAACTCATTTTCTATCTCCTCTAGCCATAGAAAAGCTGACTTTCATCTGTCAGTTTATCAATAAAAAAACATTTTAGATTATGTTTGGATATGGAGTGTCTCTACTTTAAAGAGTCCTCTCCTGCTGATGTTCAGGTGTATATCAGTATGTAGTGTCTCTACTTTAAAGAGTCCTCTCCTGCTGATGTTCAGGTATATATCAGTATGGAGTGTCTCTACTTTAAAGAGTCCTCTCCTGCTGATGTTCAGGTGTATATCAGTATGTAGTGTCTCTACTTTAAAGAGTCCTCTCCTGCTGATGTTCAGGTGTATATCAGTATGGAGTGTCTCTACTTTAAAGAGTCCTCTCCTGCTGATGTTCAGGTGTATATCAGTATGTAGTGTCTCTACTTTAAAGAGTCCTCTCCTGCTGATGTTCAGGTGTATATCAGTATGTAGTGTCTCTACTTTAAAGAGTCCTCTCCTGCTGATGTTCAGGTGTATATCAGTATGGAGTGTCTCTACTTTAAAGAGTCCTCTCCTGCTGATGTTCAGGTGTATATCAGTATGGAGTGTCTCTACTTTAAAGAGTCCTCTCCTGCTGATGTTCAGGTGTATATCAGTATGGAGTGTCTCTACTTTAAAGAGTCCTCTCCTGCTGATGTTCAGGTGTATATCAGTATGTAGTGTCTCTACTTTAAAGAGTCCTCTCCTGCTGATGTTCAGGTGTATATCAGTATGGAGTGTCTCTACTTTAAAGAGTCCTCTCCTGCTGATGTTCAGGTGTATATCAGTATGTAGTGTCTCTACTTTAAAGAGTCCTCTCCTGCTGATGTTCAGGTGTATATCAGTATGGAGTGTCTCTACTTTAAAGAGTCCTCTCCTGCTGATGTTCAGGTGTATATCAGTATGGAGTGTCTCTACTTTAAAGAGTCCTCTCCTGCTGATGTTCAGGTGTATATCAGTATGTAGTGTCTCTACTTTAAAGAGTCCTCTCCTGTTGATGTTCAGGTGTATATCAGTATGTAGTGTCTCTACTTTAAAGAGTCCTCTCCTGCTGATGTTCAGGTGTATATCAGTATGTAGTGTCTCTACTTTAAAGAGTCCTCTCCTGCTGATGTTCAGGTGTATATCAGTATGTAGTGTCTCTACTTTAAAGAGTCCTCTCCTGCTGATGTTCAGGTGTATATCAGTATGTAGTGTCTCTACTTTAAAGAGTCCTCTCCTGCTGATGTTCAGGTGTATATCAGTATGTAGTGTCTCTACTTTAAAGAGTCCTTTCCTGCTGATGTTCAGGTGTATATCAGTATGTAGTGTCTCTACTTTAAAGAGTCCTCTCCTGCTGATGTTCAGGTGTATATCAGTATGTTGTGTCTCTACTTTAAAGAGTCCTCTCCTGCTGATGTTCAGGTGTATATCAGTATGTAGTGTCTCTACTTTAAAGAGTCCTCTCCTGCTGATGTTCAGGTGTATATCAGTATGTAGTGTCTCTACTGGGACATGTCTCCATGCTCTAACGTTCAAAAGCTCTTTATTTTTCTCATGTGCTGCAGCACCTCTTTTCACCCTCTGTCTGAAACCAGAGCCCAGTCTGCTCTGATTGGTTAGCTGGCTGGCTCTGTTGTGATTGGTCAACTGCTTAGATATGTCCCGCCCCTTAGCCTATCAATTACTACATGTTTGAGTGCTAGGGGGATGTACATTTGCGATTTTAGCCTTTGCAGACCATTTACATGCACAATAACGTATATAAAACACTACAGGAAAGGGACACCCCCTAAAAGCATAAAACGACCTCTTTAATTCTCAGGCTCTTACAACAATGCAATGAACAAAACTATTTAACAAAGAAAGTAAATACATGAATTATTCTTTGCTTTGCTTGTCATACTAATCGAAAGCTCTCCGTCAAAGTTGCAGCAGAAGTCTCATGACTCGTAGCTGCTGGTTTGAATCACAGGATGTTGTTGAAGGTGTCCTTGCGCAACAACACTCTCCTGTGAAGCTTCTGTTGTGCATGTGTGAAACCATTTCAATGTGAAGTCATGCTCAGTTGTCTCTGCCAGGATAAATGAGGAAAATGTGTCCCTGGTTACACAGAACATAATGTTCTCTCTCTCTTTGTTCATGCTTTTCTTTGTTCATGAAAAGGGAAATCATTTTGTCACGACCGCTCCCATTAAAAGTAAAGGTTACATTTCTTTAAAAGTACATTACGCGGTGTGGCTATCACTCTCCTTAGAGTGCTAATAAACCTTGTGAACTTGATTAGTCAGTCGGGTGCAGAGTCTGTGGTTAAGTCAGTAATCCAGCCGTGAGTCATCCTCCTGCTTCAGTCGAGTTACAACACGCTCAAGGCTGCACGGAGGACAGAACAATGACACAGGAAGCATGGTGTTTAAACCTGCACGGCATTAAGTGCCATCAACTCCCATTAGCAAGTCTAATTCATTCTCTGATTCCTGTACATTTCAGACGGGGCCTTAAAGCACGCTGGATGGAAAGGCTCATCATGTATTGTGTTTTATTAGTGATGAGACTCAGATCTGAAATGTATCTCCATCCAATAATGGATATTATATTATCGATATCCATCTATCCATCTATCTATCTATCTATCTATCTATCTATCTATCTATCTATCTATCTATCTATCTATCGATCGATCGATCGATCGATCGATCGATCGATCGATCGAACGAACGAACGAACGAACGAACGAACGAACGAACGAACCTACCTACCTACCTACCTACCTACCTAACTAACTAACTAACTACCTACCTACCTACCTTCCTTCCTTCCTTCCTCCCTCTTTGCTTTGAGGGTTGAATCAGGCTGGACACTTGAGTCTCTTATTGGGATTATTTTGTTTTCAGGAGCCTGTCCTCACAATGATGATTTGATTTAGTGTGGGTTCTGCCGTACAAAGCATTTGATGAGAGAATCATTCATGGCAGAGCTGAGCACAGCACTAAAGAAAGAAAACACCCTCACAAACACAGAAGAGAGCACAATGCCCTGAAGATCAATCGGCTGAACACCAGTCTTTCTCTCTGTCTCTCTCTCTTTCATCTCCAGCTCTTAAACGGTCGAACACACTTGACGCCCACGCAGGCCGCAGTCAACGGTCACCTCTCCAACGGTTTGCCGGCGCGAAACAGAGCCAGTTCAGGAGTGGGAGGATGGACGGGAGACGAGAGCACCAGCACGGCAAAAAGTACACACATCCTTTACTCAAGTAGAAGTACAGATACTCGTGTTTGAAAATGCTCTGGTAAAAGTAGAAGTACTGACTGAACTTCTTTACTCAAGTAAAAGTAAAGAGGGCTTTGAAATGTCCTTCAGTAAAAAGTACCCATAACTAGCAGCTGTTTTAAAGAGTACCTGACCTCCCTTTATATTAATAGAACAATAATGTCATTGTTAGCTAATGAATGTTTCCATGCTGAACAACGGCAACATGACAACGTTTCCATTGGTCCCTCTTCTTTAGAGAAGACCAGGAAATGATGGATACACGGATCGTGTTCAAATCAATAGGCACGCAATGACTCTAAAGAATAATGATCACGCCACCAAACACACATTCAGACTAAAGGAACCAGCTGTTTGGAAAATGAGAGAAGTAGAAAGTACAGGTATTTGGGTTCAACATGTAAGAAGTAGAAAGTACAGGTATTTGGGTTCAACATGTAAGAAGTAGAAAGTACAGGTATTTGAGTTCAACATGTAAGAAGTAGAAAGTACAGGTATTTGTGTTCAACATGTAAGAAGTAGAAAGTACAGGTATTTGTGTTCAACATGTAAGAAGTAGAAAGTACAGGTATTTGTGTTCAACATGTAAGAAGTAGAAAGTACAGGTATTTGTGTTCAACATGTAAGAAGTAGAAAGTACAGGTATTTGAGTTCAACATGTAAGAAGTAGAAAGTACAGGTATTTGAGTTCAACATGTAAGAAGTAGAAAGTACAGGTATTTGGCTTCAACATGTAAGAAGTAGAAAGTACAGGTATTTGAGTTCAACATGTAAGAAGTAGAAAGTACAGGTATTTGTGTTCAACATGTAAGAAGTAGAAAGTACAGGTATTTGTGTTCAACATGTAAGAAGTAGAAAGTACAGGTATTTGGGTTCAACATGTAAGAAGTAGAAAGTACAGGTATTTGAGTTCAACATGTAAGAAGTAGAAAGTACAGGTATTTGTGTTCAACATGTAAGAAGTAGAAAGTACAGGTATTTGAGTTCAACATGTAAGAAGTAGAAAGTACAGGTATTTGGGTTCAACATGTAAGAAGTAGAAAGTACAGGTATTTGAGTTCAACATGTAAGAAGTAGAAAGTACAGGTATTTGAGTTCAACATGTAAGAAGTAGAAAGTACAGGTATTTGTGTTCAACATGTAAGAAGTAGAAAGTACAGGTATTTGTGTTCAACATGTAAGAAGTAGAAAGTACAGGTATTTGTGTTCAACATGTAAGAAGTAGAAAGTACAGGTATTTGTGTTCAACATGTAAGAAGTCAAAGTCAAAAGTCGTCAGAAAAATAAGTAGTGGAGTAAAGTGCTGATACCAGAAACATGTACTTAAGTACAGTAACAACGTTTTTCTACTTCCCATCTCTGGCAGGTGGTGCCTCTGTTTGGACTGGGGGAAACGGGGGAGGAAGAGGAAGGAGAGAGGAAGAGGAGGAAGATGAGGAAGAGGAGAGAGGGCAGACCTACCCACTGGAAGTGCTCTCCGCTCCTCCCTCCAGTCTGGACTCTACCCTGCGGCAAATTGTTAAACAGCTGGATATTCTCACACAGGTCAGTTTTTGAGCAAAGCAAACCCCCAGAATGCAAATGAAACCCCCCAAAATCATCATAAAGATTGAGAAACGCCAGCAGGTTACTGGTAAAATACATTAATCCCAGTGTCAGATCACATTAACTTATCAAAAAGTCTTGGTCTGTTGTTTTTCTCTTAATAGGAAAGGTTGATGCAGGGTTAGGGTTATTAATCCCCTCTGTGAAACTTCAATTTTTCCATTTGAGGCCAAGTCAAATAAAGACGGCATGAAAAAAGTACACTAAGTCACAGCAGTGGGTTTAATGGTTTACCTCCCCTCCTCACCTTTGAGCAGGCAGCACTAGTAGATAATCAGACAAAGAAAGCTAATGATTAATCTTTCGGAAGCGGTTTGAGACTGGACGATGTTTTTGACGAATGTATTTAATTTCTTTCTTATTTTGTATTCGTTTTGGGGTTTTGGGCTGGTGCATAAGCAAACAATGCAAAGTATGTTGTTTACAAAGTGTGACAAAAATTTTGGCAATGAGTTTCACCGTTTATACTCGAGCTGCACGACATATCGTGTCGTGACGATAATCGCGACATGCGCATGCGTGATATTCACATCGCAATTTTTTTAATTTAAAAAAAAAAATTAGGACTTGCGATATTAAGTAGGCAAATTAACTCAAACACGTCATGTTACAATTATTGTTCTGCTTGCTACAAAAGGAAAACTTGCGCGGCTCTCATGTCAGGGGTACGTGAGTGGGTGACAGCAAACCACCAATCACAATCAAATCTCCAAAGCAAACGGACCCCGTGATTAAAGGTAAAAACACTGAATAAAGTTGTTTCTTGTGTTTCTCCAGTTTGGCGCTGCTAACCGAGCTAGCTCAGCTTGTTGCTCTGATAACTTAAAGGTGGGGGAGGTCATTTTGGAGAAACCAGCTCAAGTGCGCTAGAATTTGAAAATACACAGCCGGAAAAAATCTGCCACTTCCTCACAGAGCCCCTCCTCCAACACACACGAACGCGCACATGACTAATGAGGGCACGAGATAAGTTTGTGCACAGATGGAAGGCTGACAGGCAGGTAGGCCATCCAGTTACTTTAGCCGGGCCGGCTCAGATGATTGGTCGTGCTTTTTACAGCGCCACGGCTTCCAGAGAGGACATTTCTGTATGGATTTTTTGTCATAGCAAACATGCTATCGGGATGTTAAGAGCATTCCATGGAATATAACAAAAAGTGTAACTCGAGCCGGTTCCTCAAACTTACCTACCCCACCTTTAAGATCCAGACGTCCGTGACTAAAATCCTTCATCCGGTTAAATATAGTTAAAAAATACCAATTGTATAGCATTAAAGTTCAACAAAGGATGGTTTGCGGACAAAAAAAACGGTCTTTTCCTCAATTCCTGTATGTTTTCATATCGCAATATATTTATCGCAGGGGGAAAAAAATCGCAATGTCAGTTTTTTCCAATATCGTGCAGCCCTAGTTTATGCCAAAAAAAGTTGTACTATTTTAATATCTTCCCATTTCATTTTATGTATTTATCAACTTGTATGATTAAAAAGTCATCAGATCAGGATGTATACATCACGAGTTTGCTGTGCGTTTTCTCAGAAAATGCACGTCTACTAATTATTACGTCTAGATGTATCCTCTATTTGGGAGGAATATGCAGACAACAATTCACGAGTTAAAAATTGGTGCATTTACAGTTCTTGTGATGAACTGAAACCCAATCTAGACATGAGTACTTTTTTAAATAACTGTTAATTCATAAACAAATTAGACGTGATGAACTGTAACTCATTCTGGACATGAGTATTTTTTTTTTTTAAAGAAAGGTTAAACTTTTTGGTCGAATTGAATAATAAAAACAGGCTGGTGAATGTCTTTGTTCAGCATCAAGGCCAAAATGCTGCTCTTTTGAAAGAAACAAGAACTCGTCTGTCTCTCTGAGCTCTTATGTGATATTTCCAAAATGAGTGATTCCTAATTATTCTCCCTCCTCCTCCTCCTCCTCCTCCTCCTCCTCAAACACAAAGACGGTGTCAGTGCTGGAGGAGCGTCTCACGCTGACGGAGTGTCTCCTCAACCAGTCCCAGATCCTGAAGGACGTCCAATCAGGAGAGAGGAGCCAGGAGACGGACGGATCACCTGTCCATTTCACCTGAGGACGACCTCGCCCTGCCACACACACACACAAACTGCAACACACACACACACACGCAATGAGTTGAACTGCTTCACCCCACGACTGCTGGACATGGGTGTGTGTTTGTGTCTGTCTGTCTGTGTGTCTAAATGTCGACCTTGGTGGTCTCTCATCTCAGGAGTCAGAGTGTGTGTGTGTGTGTGTGTGTGTGTGTGTGTGTGTGTGTGTGTGTGTGTGTGTGTGTGTGTGTGTGTGTGTGTGTGTGTGTGTGTGTGTGTGTGTGTGTGTGTGTGTGTGTGTGTGTGTGTGTGTGTGTGTGTGTGTGTGTGTGTGACCAGGATATCGTCTTCATGTCTTTCTACACCTCTTAAGGATATCCAGCTGCACAGCCAAGCATAGTCTGGCCGGGACATTCCGTGTGTGTTTGTATGTTGGTGTGTGTGTGCGTATGTGTTTGTGTGCGTATGTGTGTGTGTGTGTGTTTTTGGTTTTTGATATGGAGGTTACATCCAATCAGGACAGCTGCAGCTATGAAAACAGACGGTGCTTGTGTGCTCGATGACCTCT
The DNA here is from genome assembly GCA_028583405.1 of Pogonophryne albipinna. NCBI lineage: Eukaryota > Metazoa > Chordata > Actinopteri > Perciformes > Artedidraconidae > Pogonophryne > Pogonophryne albipinna. The sequence goes on from CM053250.1 coordinate 2,800,903, forward strand.
GTGTGTGTGAGAGAATGTGTGTGTGAGAATGTGTGTGTGTGTGTTTACATGTGCAGTTGATGGCTCCTTATTTTGGTAGCTTGATAATGTGCTGCATATTTCCCCAAATATAATTTATATGAATAAATGAAGAACTATATTGCACCAAAGTTTGTAGTAATGTCTTTATCTCGGTCAAGACAAAGGCCTTACACACATTCAGATTTTTATTTAGAATATATCACGAAGAAGGTGTGACTAAGTTTACTGTCTATTAAATCTACAATCTGCCCCTTTGTTTCTGAGCACAGTGGAATTTGACACGTCATGAGTCGAGTTTTCACAGCCTACATCTAATATTTCTAAATGATGATAGCATTATGTAAACAGTTAGTGTACTGTATATCTTATGAATTCTCTTTATCAAATCACGTTTTCTTTAATAATAATAATAATTAGTGGTGCACGATATTAGGAATTATGACGTCATCCCGATAAAAGTATCAATAGCCCCGATAATATACAATCTATTTTTTGGGTAAAAAAAGAAGAAAACACTGCGGTGTGGGTTGGGATGAGGGGCGCTTGTTTTTCACTCGGCTCCTCCCGTTTTGCCAGTACTGTGGTATTAGTGGTTTAGGAAGAGGGGAGTCACAAATCCAGCGCTCCCTAACTCATGCCTGGCTGTGACGTAAATGGTGTGCGGCCGTGAAGCCAGGACAGTAAACAAACATGTCGTCGGTAGTATGGGACTATTTCAAAGTTTCAGAGTTAGATAGTTCGCTTGCTATTTGTATTAACAAATGCAGAAGTTCCACGAGGAGGGAAAAAGGCAACGAGCTATAATACTTCCAACCTGATTAGTCACCTGAAACATCGCCATCGCTACGATGGTGTGTTAAAAGCGCACGAAGACGCCTGCGCTGCTAAACTAGCGGTGAATCCAAAGCCAGCTGCAAAGGCACCGGGGCTTTTACCTATCGACGAGGCTTTTGAAAAAGGCAAGAACTTTATTTGGGGAAATAAATATGGTCACTTTGAAGAGGCAAAACTGTTCTTGGCTTTGTTTTGTTCATAGTAGTAATGCTCATGTCATGTGCTCACTACTAGTCTTTTTTTTACCACCAGGTGTGCAAAAACTACAGGTACATTTAATATATATATATTATATTATTATCGGTATCGGTCTTGAGAAGCAGGAAGTTATCGGTTTCAAAAAACCAATATCGTGCATCCCTAAATACATGAGACTTGTATAGCGCTTTTCAGGAAACTCAAAGACGCTTTGACAGAGAATAAAAAATACAAAAAGAGAGAAACTAAGTCATGTTATGATCTTTGATCCTCACGCCTCATAAATGGCAAAGAAAGCAACCCTAACCCTACAATCTAATCATTTGGAGCTCTTAACTCACTCTTGATATTACACTTGTATCCTCCCTTATCACCTGTCCCTCTGTGCAGTGCTTCCTCGCAGCCCTGTACCTCTCATGTGTTATTTGGTAAATGTAGTTCCTGTGACACGTGTCGAAGAGCCTCTCGTCTCCGCCGCTGACTGTGAAATGTTTTGGCTTCTGTCGCCCGGCGTGGAGACTGGAGCTGTTGAGGTTTCTCCAGCGCTGGAGATGTGGTGAGCGATGCGGTCCGGTCGGGAGGAAGCAGTAAAACAGCCACACAAAGAGGGAGCTCTCCGCTGGCTGCTGTCTGCTCTCCACACCACATCCTGCACTTCCTCTCTGGCTTCACTGGTTCCTCCTCCTGCATCCTTTTCTATCTCCTAGTGACATAAAGTACTGTGGCCTCGTCCAGTTCACCCACTACCAAGAGAAGACGAGAGAACGGTTTCAAAACACAAGATGCATTCATGGGTAAAGTAAAAAAACAGAACCTCCTGTTTCTGTCTGTTTAGTTCATCATCACAGTCCTTTTTATCAAACAGCACACACACATATTACTTCCTTTACTTGAGGGATCCTACACTTTGATTCTTCCGGTAGAAGATCCAACACTAGACGAGAAGCTAACATACGTGTCCAGTAGTTTCCTACGCTGTTGTGCTCTTCATTCTTCAATATCTTCATTGAATTATGTGCCTGAATATGCATCAAACTTACATCATCGAAAAGTTATAATCCTTTATTGGTCCCACAGCAGGAACGGATATTATAGTACAAGGAAAAAATAAGATCGGTAGAGTAGTATCATATTAAATAAAGACGCAAGCACACGTTCAGAAAAGAAAATCCAATAAGTACACATATAATGTATCTCGCTATAGTTCTGGTCTTTGTTTTGGGGTATGGTTTCTTTGGGTTGTGTACTGAATTCAGCAAGATATCTAAATTAGAGGAGTGCAGACTTTCTAAATGACAAAAGAAATGTTGCCATAATTTCTTTAAGGGCATATCACGTTGTCTTGGAAACACTGAGCTAACATTGTTTTGTCAACAGGTGTTTCCGGGGTCAAGCCGTTTAATGTCAAGCTCAACTTTGAACAGACATGGACGAGAAGCGCTTGTTTAAATTATTATGATTTATAAGACTGTATGTGGACTGTTATTGTTAAAGTCACTCGTAGTGAAGAAATACATTGGTCCTGTGTTTTTGAAACTCAAGAACTCACTCACACACTTGTTTGCAAAACCGTCTGTGTACAAAAGAAGCAGGAAAGAGAGATCACAAGAGAACATTTAACAACCGATCTCCACCTTCACTTCGTTCTCATTAAGTGCACACAGGCCTTACTTTACTGTGTGTGTGTGTGTGTGTGTGTGTGTGTGTGTGTGTGTGTGTGTGTGTGTGTGTGTGTGTGTGTGTGTGTGTGTGTGTGTGTGTGTGTGTGTGTGTGTGTGTGTGTGTGTGTGTGTGTGTGTGTGTGTGTGTGTGTGTGTGTGTGTGTGTGTGTGTGTGTGTGTGTGTGTGTGTGTGTGAATAGCTTCCTGGAGACGGAGGAGCTCTCTGTTGATATTGAGGAAGGAGCTTGGTTGTTTACTCTCCACAACGCATGCTAACGGTTTACTGCTGACCTTTGTTTGTTTGTGTTTATTTTGTTGTCCTTGAGTTATCATCTGTGGGAACATTGTTGTCATATCTTAGATTTGTTTCTTAACATCTGATGTGATATCAGTTATCTGTCATGCGTCTGGTCTGAGCTTCTGAAAAAAATATCTTTCGTTTTGTTTGTTCATGTAAATTAAAAGGTCAGTCACAGAAAGTTGCTATCAGAAACAATGCCTGACATGTTTTGGACGTAATCTCGGTTTTGTTGACATTAGTAAGCCTCGCTAACACTCAGAGCTAACCTGCACTGGAGAGCACGTGTTTAAAAAGCAGGAAATAAGAAAAGATCTCACCTTGTGATAAACCCGCAAGAGAAAAAGCATTTGAGCTTCATACTATTTCAGGAATAATCCTGATGTGGTTTAGAACAGGATGGCGTTTTATCACAGCAGAATTTAACTTTATCTCCGGTAGAATTCTGATCAGGCATTAGCTCCGCCTCCTCTTCTTTCTTTTTCTCAAGCTAAGGACCCCAAATCTGCGTTTCTCTAACAGGGCTGCCAAAGAGGGGTTCACAGCGAACACAGGTTCGCCTGGTGCACAAGGTTATGGAGGTGGGGGTCTTGCTGGTGCTCAAGTGTCCTTAAGAGACACTATTTTGGGGTACAATTTATCCATTTTCACCCCTTTTTTGGGTATGAGCCATGGATGTATAATAAGAACTGGATACAGCGTGGGAGGCGGGGCCTCATTCATTCCTATGAGAGTTGCTCAATGGCGCATGAAGACAAAATGGCCCAATTTTTGTGAGTGAAACGTCACAGATTACCCGGCATGCCTGAGAAGTACCCGTATGTGCACTCATAGAGCATGCGCGACTTTAACCACGCCGCCCAAAAGGCTCGTTCACATTAAGCACGTGAATTTGCGTTCACGTAACAGCACCGCGTGTTCATGACAGCATGGTACTGGATTTATATTAACGAGGCGGCAGTTAGCAGCTAGCTAGTAAATTATGCTAAATTACACATCAATCGTTATGTACTTTTATATTACGCTGACATCAGGATCTAGTGATATCCAACAGAGCTTAATTTAGCATGATACTTGTGTGGGTTGTACATGAAACCACTTGGTAATATATACAAATGTATGTTGAAGCCTGTTATGATCAATTGTGAGTTAAAACTTTATCTAAAAAGTAAAGCTGATGATGGATTACTGTGGAGTTAAAATAACAATAGCCTATTTCTTTTTGAAATGGAGTAAAAGGATAGTAACTGTGATTATTCATGTTAAGTAGCCCACAAGTAACTAAAACAATTGCAAGTGCAATAAGAAGCTACAGGAACGTTAATCTACGTCGGTAATATTAACTTTATTTAATACAAGATGTAATCATACAGCCTATGTAGTATAATATTTTACAAATGATGAATTACAGCAAACATGTGCAATATATCCATTATTACAGCTCCGTGGGCAGTAAGGCGATATGGTCCGTTCTTATTGTGCATCCATGGGTAAAGAGAAACTCATGTAGTACTGAACACGTAACATGAACGTGCCGGGCGGCGCGGTCCCGTGGGTTAGATGCGCGTTCATAATGCAGAGGCAAATAACTCTCAGAATAACGTTATTAGCACATTTTTACAACTTGAGGAACGAATGTTTTTAATAAGGGCTATACAAACGTTCATACTGGGTAGTTTATTTAGTTTAAAAAAAATTATCCAACGAGTTACAGACCACTCTTTCCCAATGTAAGTCAATGGGAAAAAGTGTTTCCGGGCCCAGCAACCTAAAGGAAGTGTAGTACCGCCGTTTGACCACAACGAATATTCTCATCAGACTCCGGCGCAATTCCTGGGGGCTTGGTATGAGCAGTCTGAGGCATGGCTACAATGAGTGATCCGTTTGGTATTTTGAAAAAAAAACTTCACAGACATGTTTTGTATAGGTATGGCCCTACAATATATAGTTCAAATATATGCTCTGTATGAATGGGTGAATGTAAAGCACTTTATAAGTACAGTCCATTTACCATTTACTTTCTAACAAAGACAATTAAGTGAAGCGAGGCTGTCATTCAGGAAAAAATGTTCTTTGTTTATTTTAAAGCTGTTTTTGGACTAGGAACAAAATTCAACTTATATAACAAACATATATACATTTCTGCTTTCAAAAGCTAATCATTGAACCCCCCCCCCCCCCCCCCTCTCTGTGTTTACGATCATCTCACCCCACATGGTGAAGTTGTTTCGGCACAAGAAGGAAGACAAACATTATCTTTAGCTCCCAACTGAGTCAACAGACCTTCTTCTTCTGTTCTCTGCCGCTTCCTGTCTGTCCCTGAAAAACCGGAGGATTATCTTTTTTTCAGAAGGTGCAAGGGGGCAAAGGAGGAGGAGGAGGGAGTGGAAAGAGAACGAAGAAGAGGAAGAGGAAGAAGACCCGACACTCACGCTTATTGAGTTACAGCGAGTCTCACTCTGAACTCAGGATATGGCCTTAACAATAGTTGATTGTAGTTTATGTACTCCACACACACACACACACACACACACACACACACACACACACACACACACACACACACACACACACACACACACACACACACACACACACACACACACACACACACACACACACACACACACACACACACACACCTGTTCAAATAGGTGCAGTAGGGACAGGTAAACAGTGAAACCTGCACACTGTCCAACTATCCCCTCTATTTGTTTGTTTTTATGTCACTATTTGACTTTTCCACGACTGGGAAACGCCTCCTGTTTGCCAAAAGGGTTTATCAGCCGGCTTCCGTTGCCTCGCTCGTAAAACAAAACAGGTTTTCTCTTTTTTACATGATTTGTAGTTAAAGTTCTTACTGCTGATCTGGTGAAATTAAATCCTGGTTTTCCTAACACGTGCACAGGATGTTAAAGTCTAACACATACAGTATTTTATGATATGCACCTGGAGCTGAACTACGGTGAGAAACGGGAGATTATGTTTGACCTGCGTTAAGCATCCTAGCACACATATGTTTGGGAAAATGCACCCTAAAAATGCAAGGAGTGGTTCGTGATATTAAATTCCAATGTCATTGATTACATCCTAATTCAGGAAAATAATGCTTTTAAGTTATTTTTGTGACATTGGACACTAAAATTATGAATTACAGTACAAAATGAGTCCTGGAAACTTAAAGTGGACATATCACGCTATTTTTAGGCAATAGCATAGGTCTCAGATATATAAAAAACATGTCTATGAAGTGTTTTGCTCAAAATACCAAACAGATCACCCATTCTAGCCATGCCTCATATCCCTCTATTTCACTTCCTGTTTCAAAAGTGCTGATTTGGGGATAAAGCTTTAAAAAAAAAAAATTGATAAAGAAAAAAAGGAGGGGTCTGAGCTCATGCGGGACCCGGCAGCTACTGTCTAAACTAAATACTGCCGTGATGAAATGCCATATCATGGATTATCAAGGATTCTCTCTGAAACAGTCTGGAGCTCAAAGGCTTTCTCTCTTGCCGGTTATACCACAAGGTGAGTTCCTTTTTACTTCCTGCTTCTTCACACACATGCTCTCCAGTACAGGTTAGCTCTGAGTGTTAGCGATGATAATGCAATCACCGACCATATTACGTCCAAAACAGTCGGGCATTGTTTCTGATAGCAACGTTTCTGATTGGGCCGTGGGTCCACATTTCAGATATTACGTCATATCGGACGCAAATCTGGATCAGCTCCGTTGTTCCCCGTTTTTAGAGATTTGGGTACGGAGGAAAAGAGAGAGGGTTTTATTTGCTGACGCTGCGTGAGTTCCCTGATACACCGGGGACACATGTTTATGTATAAAAGACATCAAAAAGTGCATTTTGCATGATAGGTCCCCTTTAAGAAATGCAGCTGCTTTGAAAGTCCTTCCTGCATAATCAGTACACTTAGTAATAAAAAAACAAAACATGAATTGGTTGTTTCCAGGTGAGAACTTTTTAGATAATACGGAAGTGTTTTTCCGTTCTCACACTATTCACATCTGGCATCGGCTGAATCATTCACTTTGTGTTAGCATGTAAATGTGAGAATATTAGCATCAGCTGGCGATGGTTTCCATACAAGAAATGTGCATTACGGTTAGCTTTGTAAATGTAATATTGCTATGCTACCACAGTATTCATTAATAGTAATAGTGATAAAACATGGTGATGTTGCAGATACATGAGATTTATATTCTAATGCTTGATTTCATTTTTTACAGAGCCTCTACAGGATAGAGAACAAATCCAGATACATGTTATGAAAAACGGTAATTCACAACAAAAATGATTAGGAAATACATTAAAATGTTTCTCCTTTTCACCGTTAACCACTTCCTCCTGGGGTTTGCAGAATGTGTTTGCTGTATTTCATGCTATAGTAAATAATTATGTTTAGTTATTGTTTGGCTACAAGTTTTATTGTTCTCTTGCTAGAACATTTTGAATGAACTGAAGTAGCTGCTTGTAAACTCCTCAACTTTAACCATCATTTCGGGATTAGTAGTCTTTGTTTGCTGCGTTTCCCCTTGATATTGCTGCACATATCAAAGACACATTAAGTTCACTCAACTAGAGGAAAGTGATTTTTAGTGAGGGACACACAGCAGCAGCCTGATGCAGCGTGGCATGCTGGGACATCTTTGCAGCCTGGTCTCAGCTTTTAACACTCGTGGCGTGTTTTTACACGGCTTAGCGTGTTGAAAGCTTATCTCCGGTGAAAAGGGGGGAGCGTGGATAAAAGTGAGGGAAGAGAGAGGGAGGGAAAAAAGCTGACTTCCGCACGGGGAAGGTTCAAAGGGACCTCCGCTCCCGTGTGATCTGTTTGTTGTCATTTGATCCCCGAGCTGGTTTTCCCTCTCTGTCCCTCTCTCTCTGCCTTCCTGTTCCCCTCTTTCTCTCACAGGAAACAGGGATGCATGTACACAAGGCCTCGACAACAGCTTCACCCTTTGCCTTTCCTTTGTGGGCCAATAAAATGTTATTTGTTTCTTCTCAAACTTCCTGCATCCTGGACACACAGTGTACCGAACCCCAAATAGTTTTACTTTCATAACAAGCGTGTGTTCATGCCAGCCTTACAGTGCACTAAGCCACACAAGGCGATAGAAAGGTATTTCTTTACAGTTAAACCAGTCCTTGATAGGAAAAAATAATTAACTTTGTTAAGCACTCTTTTCCTACTTGCATACCATCCTTTAAAGGTCCCATGACATGGCCATTTCTACTGATCATAATTCCATTATTGAGGTCTACTAGAATAGATTCACATTGCTCAATGTTCCAAACTAACATTGGTTTCTCAAACAGCATCTCTGTGTAGTATGTGTATTCACTCTCTGTCCTACACGCCTTGTTGGAGCTCCTGCCTCCCCCCCCCTCTCCCTGTGAGCCCAGTGTGCTCTGATTGGTCGGGACGTTGCGAGGCTCGTTACGAGGCTCGTTACTGCGATCTGCTGCGAGGAGCAGACAGGTTTCCGGGTCGGCGAAACAGCGAGAACAAGCTAAACTCATCCTGAGCACACAAACACTCACAGCCGAAGTAAAAACAATAAGTGTGGCTTGATATTGAGTAAGAAAAAGGTTGATAACGCTGTGAGCAGGGGTCTGCGGAGAGCATTTCTCCACGATCCCAACTTAGCAGCCCGAAAAACGTTTACCCATTTAAACAGTCGTGGTAGATACCTTGTTTGTTTTAAACATCATAAATACACAAACAACAATGAATACTTACTGGTTGTGTACCGGAATCTCCCGCTGGTCCAAACAAAGTAGGAACAGCATCGTTCTTCAGTGCCCTTCCTACGCTGTACATATCCGGCATGAATCGCTGAAAGGTTTGTGAAGCTTTGTTTCGTGAAAGGCTGGCAGAGAGTGTGGCCTCTGGGTGTTCACACGTCACAGTACCCAGGAAGTAAACAATGGAAAATGAGAAATCTCCAACGAGGCGTTCTGGGGCAGCATAGACAGGTATTCTCTGTGTTAGAGTTTTACTCCCTACAGGGTGCACTTTGAGGGTTTGTGACTCTGCAGACCGATTACATGCAGAAAAAGCTTCATAACACAAGGAGACGGGTAATAACCAGAAAGCATGACATGGGACCTTTAATATATTTACATAACATCAACAGTGACCATGAAATGTTTCTGCAGTTTTCTGTCAGCTAACAGTTTGTGCCGCTACAGACAGCTATCTTAATTTGCATTAGTCAAACAAGTCATAAAGACATGCATGTGCTTTGGATACATTTGGTTGAAAATAGCCATTGTTTTGTGCGTCAAAGATGAACCTGGGTTAACCACAGCCATACACATTATTAACAGTCCACAGTTTTCACAGTTCTTTCCCTTTTTTTGTAAAGAGATGGAGATATTTGGATATAATTGCAGGCATAAGGACATACTCTGATTGAAGCTTTGACAATACACCTTCTAAACGTAAACATTTGATCCCCAAAATAGGTTCAAATGAGCCACGGCTACTTTAGGGGGGAAATGTAGCTTTGATATTGAATTACGTTGATAGGAGATTTTATCAAGCAAAGTACCTGAATCTGAATTTTAGGTTAAAACATTTGACCTGAGTCCGACTTTAGTTTAAAAAAATGACGTTTAGGCACCTGGTTATTGACTCACTAAATAATACACTTGATATTATACATGACAATACATCTTTGAATCTTGAATAACCAAAGAAAATCCTGCAGAAAAAACATAATCTTGATCCGTAGGACTTGAAATGCTTCTCACTTTGGACTATTGGTTGTAGTTATGTACAGCATTAATAATACAGCTTTGAAGGGAAGCTGTTCCAATGTTGTGTCATTAAAGCAATCAACATCTAGAGACCTGAAACTGTTTGGATTGCAAGACTCCTTTGCCGAGGCTGACCTCAGTGTGAGCACTGAAAAAAGGAAAAACACATCACACATTTGTCCGACTCCCTTCCCGTAAACGCTGCCGAGCTTCCGACATGGCTCAGTTTTCAGATGTTATTATCTTGTTCCTTTTTCTCCGGAATAGAAGGCCAAACGTGGGAACAGCCCGTCTCCGTTCCTCCGATAAGGAAGTGCTGGACTTCCTGGCATCTTGGCGTGTGATTGGTCCGGAGCCATGTGGGTCAAAGGTCACTCGAGGGGATCGAACATCCTTCCTGTCCGTCCACAACCTGTTTGGTGAGTGGGACTCTTGTTTATCTAATTCACAGATTGGACACTTTGGAAATATAACAAATGGTATATTTAGTTTCAGAGGATTTCTGGAGAATCATTAAGTATAATCCGATTGTTTTGGTGTGTGTGTGTGTGTGTGTGTGTGTGACCCCAGTGGATTCTAAGGAACATATATTTACGAGATGTGCCATCTGGGATGTGGGTGGCATCTCCGACTGTCATATCCTTTTAACCCTTCACACACACACACACACAACATTTTACTTGTTAGACGCTTTTATCCAAAGCGACTTCCATACTCAATACTGTGGACAATCCCCACAGGAGCAATTTGGGGTGAAGTGTCACAACGACATGCTGACTGCAGTGGGGTTTGAACCTGTGACCCCCTGATCCCAACACCAATGCACCAGTTCACTGCGCCACAGCCTCACATACACACACACACACACACAGCCACACACACACACACATCGTTCTCTTTTCTAACCATGTGTTTCACTTTATTAGTAATGGTCTCTTTTAGTTTTGAGCCTATACAACTTATCACTTTACTAACTACACTAACGTACACCGTCACTGATTGTTGATACATATTCAAAAGCACCATAATGTTGCCAACACTTCACAGACTTTGGGCCCAAAATCTGATGCAAAAACCACAAGGAGCCAAGTCTGTATTCACAATGTTACCTTAAATGGACACAGTGCCTCAATGCCTTTTCTCTGTGATCATCACTGGCAGAGCATGAACCATACCTGCCAATGTGTCCTGCAGCCAGCGCTACCTGCCAGGTTACGTCCACCATGATGTATTCATGACGTCAGGGGGTGGCAGAGAAACTGCATCAAGGTACGTTTCATTTTTTCGTCTCTTCTCGATCTACAAGTATCTGAAAATGCGTCCTGTTCTTTCCCTGACGTTTACCATAACTGCTTTATTTCTGTGGTAATTATTTTGTATTCGGATTTTCAATTGACAATGACACAGTTTTGTGTTGTCTGCAGCATAAAAGCACTAAACACTTAACAGGCATATTAAATAGTCCATTCAAAACCTTCTTGATTATTTAATGATTTGAATAACAAGTACTCTGATTACATTGTCTGAAATGGGAATTCATGTTTCTTTTTTTTCATTTTACATTATTGCAAATGTACTTTATTAGGGTTTTGATAGTCTAAAACAACATATCAGAAGAGGTCACCTTGGCCTTTGGGTCATTGAGATCATTTTTTACTTTAATCAATCAAGATATTATCATATAGAGATGAGCTGATATTTAAAATGACCATCATATGCAACTCTGAACTACAGATTCCCAACATTTCAGAAACACTTTATTTCCATTCCTGTCATGTACAAATCCTCATTGATTTCCTATTGATCATCTCCACCACAATGCATGCTGGTACATGTAGTCTCTGTACCAGAAGACACATTTAACACAGCTTTGTTCACATGCTCTTATCACATGGCAATACTTATGTTGATGTATAATGTTGTATAATTTATAAGCTATGACGTTTGTATTTTGTTTTTCTCTTTGCTTTTGTTGGTATTATTATGTTGTATTATCTTCTCGATTTACACACGGCATCTATTGTCTGTCCGTCCTGGGAGAGGGATCCCTCCTCTGTTGCTCTCCCTGAGGTTTCTCCCATGTTCCCTTTAAACTGTGGGTTTTCTCTGGAAGTTTTTCCTTGTACGATGTGAGGGTCTAAGGACAGAGGGTCTAAGGACAGAGGGTCTAAGGATAGAGGGTCTAAGGACAGAGGGTCTAAGGACAGAGGGTGTCGTATTGTCATACTGATATTCTGTACAAACTGTGAAGTCCACTGAGACAAATGTAACATGTGTGATATTGGGCTATATCAATAAACATTGATTGATTGATTGTTTGCTTTGTTCAGCCATTTGAGGCATTTCTTGTGATTTGGGGCTATAATACATTCTGATCTGATTTGATTTGATTTGAACGCCTGTCCCTGAGTGTTGCTCTTCTGAAGAGAGGATGTCAGGAGATAACACTTCCCCATCACAGCAGGTCACGTTTATTGGCGCCTTTTTTAAGAAAATACAGGATATGGAGATGCTGTCAATCCAAGGCTTTATGTATTTATATTCATACAGGACCAAGGGTGTAGTTTAGTTGGGCTATGACATAAATAGAATTACACATGTCCTGATATTAGTGTTTATTTTCATGTTTCTTTAAAATAATAGTCAGAAAGTAACCAAATCAACTAATTGGAAGATAAAGAATATTACAAATATGAAAGCCCAATAATCCACATTTCCTTTAAATTGTGGCTCAGAGACCCAAACCCCCCAGCTGGGAAGCACAGTAGAAGAACGTGATTGACATTTTTGTATTTTCTTTTTTAAACAGGACATCCCTTTCCAATTTGAACTAATTCTTGTTTACGTCACCTTCTCTTATGGCTCCATCTTCTTCACTGATTGGATTGAGAGGACTCGACCCACTTCTTTCATTCTACTGTTTCTACTCCATGCAGTCAAACACCAATGTGAAACAGTTCAAAGCTAAATTCAAGGAGCAGGATTGTTACTCATACTCCCTCATTAGATCTTTACCTTCCTTTGTAGCACGCAGCAAGTCACCAACATTTAGAAAAGACATGGAAGAGTCCCCAGCAAAGGCACCATTTACCTCTGTTTGTGTAACGCAGGGGTGTCAAACTCAATTTCATCGCGGGCCACATTCGCATAAAGGTTGCACTCAAAGGGCCGTAACTATTATAGGATAGGATAATAACTTAGTAATTAACTACGTCTGAAAGCAGAAGTCCACGGCAAATAATTGCAAGTCTCTCCAGTGCGCATGTCACAAAACGAGATGCATTGTGGGACATGTAGTTTATGGGCAACGTGCTTCTGTAAAGTGGCATGTAACCGTATAATAAACGTTATTATTATATTCTTTTGCAAGCTCTTGCGGGGCCGCATAAAATGAAGTCGCGGGCCGGATATGGCCCCCGGGCCTTGAGTTTGAGACCCCTGGACTGTAACGTTTGCTAAAAAGTATTGATTTACCGAACAGTTTAGGGAACGTCTGAAGACTTTTGAGAGAAGTGTTTACACATTGCTTTTGGGACTCCACGTTTTTGTTTTGTTTTGTTTGGCATTCTCCTCCTTTTAATGACTACTCACAACGAAATCCTCCTCACGATCTTACAATGAAACAACAATAACCTTTCACAGCTCTGAGGTCTGTGTGCGCGAGTGTTTTGGAAAAGCCCGACTTCCTCAACATCCACTCCGAGCCTCTAATCTAGCAGCCTGCCAAAGAAAAGTCTTACCCCAAGAACACAACACAGACCCCCCCCCCCCAACTCCCCCCCTCGCTCCCTATAATCCCCACCAGGTGTTGGCGAACTCAAACCCACACTCTCCCCCTCCTCCCTCTCCTCCTCCTTCCACCTTTTCATCATCCCTCCATTCTCCGATACAGACTTCTCTCTTTAACTTGCAAGGAGAAAACCGTGTATCCGGCAAGCTGTTGTTCCCTATCTTTTTTTCTATTCAGGTCCATCCTTCTTGCCCCCCTCTCCCTCTTCTCTGCGCTCCTTCCACCCTCCCGGATGTCCATCTGTCAGCATGTCTCTCCCCAGACTGGAGAAAGGGAGGAACGAGAGGAAGGAGATGACAGACGAGAGAAAGCGAGAGGGGCAGCCAAAGGGCTCAGATGAGTCGGCCCTCTCTGTCACAAATGGCTCTTATCTTCTTCCTGAAAAGATAAACAGGAATTTTTATTTGTTTAAGAAGTGAACGCCCGAGCACCTTGGTTCGCCAGAGACAGAACACCCTGAACCTGGAGTCCTTCTTTGAAGTTTTATCTGATGGTTGGCCAGTCTTTGCAGATACAAACTGTTCACAAAGTAGGGCTGCTCGATTATGGCAAAAATCAGAATCTCGATTATTTGGGTCTATAATTGTAATTGCGATTATTAAATGCGATTATTCATTGACTTTGAAAACATCCATTTATTGGAGAAAAAAAATGTGAACAGTATATTTTTAACAGTTGATTACCCTGAACTTTAAGTATAATAAAAAAAAATCGTTTTATTTTGATTACGTTGTTTTCGTAATCGTTGCAAGCCATAATCGTAATCGCGATTAAAATACGATTCATTGAGCAGCCCTATCACAAAGGGCTTTTTCGTGAAGCCATGCTCTGGCGAAAGCGGGATCTTCCCATGTGGAGATGAGAGTGTCTTCTCCCGTTTTCTTCCTCTGAGGCCTTGATTTCACGCATCATCAATCCTGACCTGTGTAACCCAATGAGAGCCCTTTGTTCTTTACATCAAAGAGGTCCCGGCGGACCAGAGATCAATCAGCGATTGATAGCAGAGCGGATTCCACCCGTTTGGAAAGCCATCAATACCGTGACCAAACCAAAGTCTCTTCCTCTCTGAATCCCAAGACAACCATATTCCTTCACCAGTCATCCACATGGAGATTTGATTACCACAAATTCTTATTTGTATTTGGCTTATTCGTCCTACTTGAACTCACTGAGCTCTCCAGCTTTTTCTGGTTTTTCAGCAACGCATTTTGAGTTTCAGTTGCGTAACATCTGTCTCTATAGTCGTTGATAAAACACCAGGATTTTCATTTCCTCGGTACAAAGCATTTTGAATCCACAACAACAGTCATAACAGAAAAAACATGTAACTTAAATACAGACTTGTGTTGTGTCTCTAACCAAGGAGTAAAATGCCAAGAGGATTAGACTGGACCTTAAGTACAGTTTCCAGTTATACAGTTATACAGTTATTTGTAATTTCGATTCCTGAAATGTGTTAAAATATGCGCATATTTAATTAGATAATGGTTCATTTGCATATTTAAACATGCTATTTCAGAAAACTTGTAATACAAAAGACTTATTGTAAGTAATTAACTGGAGACATTTCTAGCTGATACCTTTAAGTTAAAATTACCCTATTCACCTGGGGTGTCTCGCCTTAAGACTTATGAGCTATTTTTTATCTGGGGCAGGGGTGTCAAACTCAATTTCATCACGGGCCACATCAGCATTATGGTTGCACTCAAAGGGCCGGTTGTAACCTTAAGACTATATACATATACATATATATATATATTTTGCCTCTGCATTGGATTATTATGGGATAGGGTAATAACTTCATAATTAACTACGTCTGAAAGCAGAAGTCTAGGGCAAATAATTGCAAGTCTCTTCAGTGAGAATGTCACAAAATGATTTAAAAAGAAAAGTGCCATTTAGAAAAAAGTAACATTTAGAAAAAAAGTCTAATTCTGAGAAAAATGTAAATTCTAAGAAAAAGGCATATTTTGAAGAAAAAAAGTCTAATTCTGAGAAAAAAGTCAAATTTGAGATGCATTGTGCTACATGTAGTTTATGGGCAACGTGCTAATACACATCTTATATTCTTTGCAAGCTCTTACGGGCCACGTAAAATGAAGTCATGGGCCGGATTTGGCCCACAGGCCTTGAGTTTGACACCCCTGATCTAGTTCCTCCTGTCCTGTCTTTACCCAGAAAGCCTTGCTGTGTTACCACGGACTGTCTCTCTGCTAAACAGGCAGTGACCTCACGACCTCACAGTCGCTCTTCCTGAACAGAGATGGGAAATGGGAAAGGAGGCCTGTGTTGTGGCTAAGTCGTGATCAGGCGCCAGGAAGGCAGGAAGTGAGTTTTTCACATAAACACTAAACACTAAACACTTTTAAGCGAGACACAGAACGTTTTGTTCACTTGAGACACGTAAACAGTCAAAATAATAATGATAAGCAAATCAGTTTTGATGGGCGGGAGGCACTGTGAGTACCCAGGCAAGCCCAAAATGTTATCTTGAAACTAACGTCACTCACTCAGTGGTGTAGATAAGTGAATACGTTGGTGAGATAACATCATTATAAGAAAGACCCAAGTTGCACTTAAAGGATAATAAGCGTTAATCACAGGTGTTATTAAATAGTATTCAGACATTATTAAAGTCATTATTTACACCTGTGCTTTTTCCACTGTGATAAGTGCCTTCTATCAGCAAACTAAAAGCTTCATCTAAGCAGGAACAGAGAGCAGAATCAATCATTTACAGGAGAAGAGAACACCTTAGCCAAACTGTATTGACATTAGCTGGCTTCCAAGTGTTAGTACAGGGTTTGATATTGATCAGAATGTAGGCTTTTAATGGGGGCATTGGCATAGAGAACCGCAGTGACGCGTCCTAAAACCCGGAAGTAAGTTAGCATTTTTACCACGTCCGGTTCCTTCGATAAAAAGCAATGGGATTTCTCCATAGGATTTTAGAAAATAGCTCCAAATAAGGTCTGTGTTTGACACAAATTGAAGAGACAGATCACGTTTTGTTCCACGACATTAAATCCATCAGCAGTGACCCCACTGGTGATTTCTGAAGAGTTTACGAGTCTGAAAAACGATGGTTGTTACCAAGTGGCTGAATAGGACTACAGAAGTCGTCGAGGTCGTTTTACGTCATTACACCGAACACGTAAACACTCCCGCTAAGTTTGTTTGCAATGTTCTGATTGAAAGCAAGTACCTGCCTCGTGCAAACTGTTCAAACGCTTCAACTCGTAAAATTTAGAATCTGTATGTTTGAATATGGATCTTAAGTTGGCGTGACGTTGAAGTCGTGCTGCTGTAGTTCCTTTATAGCATAACGTTAGCATTTTGCTTCTTGCGATTAGATTTATGATTAGAAAACTATAAAAGTAGGATAGACATGTGGAGATTATCCGGCTGAACAAAACGTGATCCGTCTCTTAAATGTGTCTCAACCACAGACCTTATTTCCAGCTATTTTCCAAAATCCTATGGAGAAATTGCATTGCGTTTTTGACGAAGGAACCGGAAGGAGTTTACTTCTGGGTTTTAGGATGCGTCAGTGGTTCTCTAATTTGACAAGGATACACGCATAAGACATCAAAACAAAGGTCTTATAAGGCAACCCTAAGTTGTTTCAATTTGTAATTACTTGGAGCGTGCAAGAGGGGAGTCATAACATGAGAAAAACAGTGAGAGTTTTACAAACTTAACATTTTCTAAATTGTTTTCTTTCTGTGTCCGTGTCTATAAGGCAAGGCAATTTTATTTATACATATATAGCACCTGTCAACACAAGGCAATTCAAAGTGCTTTACAAAAATGAAATGCATTAAGAGCATTAAGAAACAGTGCCGTTGAAACACATCGTAAAATGACATTTAAAAACAGTCAAGAAAAATGAAAAAATACAAGAATATTAATCTTTGGCCTTTAAACCAATTTTCTTTTACCTGTAGAAATGTTACGGCACAGAAATGTGTAATATGATTACACTTTGACATCTCGCCAGTCAACTTAAAGGTCCCACGTCATGGCCATTTCTACTGATCATATTCCATTGTTGAGGTCTACTAGAATAGATTTAAATTGATCAATGTTCCAAACTCACATTGGTGCATTATTTTCAAATGAGCTAAAGCGCACACTGAAATGTATTATGTCAACAGATTTCACATCACTGTATTAGTTTAGTTGAAAGCAATACTATTACGTTTAAATAAACAATATTTGGTTCAACTTAATATTATTGATTGCATCTAACCTAATACAGTTATGTGGAATCTGTTGACATAATACATGTAATTAAAGTCAATGTTTAAGTTTTTTCAGTGTATCGTACAACACTTTTTGTGTTTGTGCAACCTAGTCTCACTAGTTAATTGCCAATGGTGCCAAATCAAGTCTCTAGTTATAGTCACAAAATGAATCTATTGATTCGTGTTCACCACAGAACGATTTTAAACGCAATGTAAATAGTAACAAATTAGAAGGAAAAAAAGATTTGAAAAAATACAGATTTCAGTATTCTGACACAGAACGATTTTAGAAACAATGTATTAGTATTGGCAGTATGTTTCGTGCCTGCACCAAATAATATCAAATTAAAAGAAAAAAAAGATTAAAAAAAATACAGATTTCAGTATTCTGAGGCTCTGAGACATTTCTTTTCCTCGCGGACGGCAAAAAAAGTCCGACATTATACAATTTAAAATAAAAACAATAATCGTGGCTTGATATTGAGTAAGAACATGTTTTTATGAACCACACAGCTTCCGGTCTTTACTACCAATAGAAATACATTGCTTTTAAAATCGTTCTGTGTGACACGAAAAAAATGGGAAAATCGTGTTGGTGAACACGAATCAATAGATTAAATAAATGTTGTGACTATTACACGAAATGCCGTGAGACTGGGTTGCTTTGTGTGTGTGTAATGGCCATGGTGCTTTCGAAACATACGTGTTTTCAGTCTGCGATAAAGACTTTCTGCGGCCCTGATATCTAAGGGGAGCTCGTTGTACCATTCTGGAGCCAAGATGGCATGTTTTTATACAGGGGTCCCACTTGCAATGAGGGGGTAGCGGGCCGATGCAGCGCGTAATGTACATATTTAGGGCTGAACGATTAATTGATTTTAAATCGAAATCGCGATTTTAAATGATGCGATTATCATTAGGGCCCGAGCACGGAGTGCTAGGACCCAACGGTGTCCTAGCACGAAGTGCGAGGAACCTATTGTTATTGGTGGTATTATTATTTTTAGTCGCCATCTTTCCTGTTTTTGAGGCCTTTAGGACGCTGACAAAGTTGTATAATTTTGCACGGACGCCAGAACCGGTAAAAATTGCAACATTCTGGAGTCAATGGGTTAAAATATTCCACCTTGCTCGCTAGCGCCACCTATGGCCATTTCCGTTTTTGGAAAGATGTACAAAGTCGCACCGTAACTCCAAATGACCTGAAATTTTGCACACATATCCGGGTGGACCTGCTCTACATATAATCCGCTTGGAACCTAAGCTCCGCCTACATTTTTTTTTTTAATTGGCATAATGTTCAAAACAGTTAAATATTCACTTAAATTTCAATTTTCAGTTTTTCAACACCAAACTTTGTATACAGCATCGGTGGAGGGTCAAACACATTACCCTAGGAGATGAGCATGTTCAAACGATAAATATTTCCGCCATGAATTAAAACGTACTCGCAAAAAAGCGGGACTTAGAAACAAATGCTCATAATTCATCAACAATGTATCCAAACATCACAGATTTTGGTGGAAACGTTCAGTCTGTCTTGGGGAATAGGCACAACAAAGTATTTTCATTTTGGACTATAGGGGGCGCCAAAAACACCACAAATGTATAACTCAAGAGCGGATTGACTAATCTTTTTTTTTTTATTACACATACTCTCGGGGCGACTACGAACTGAGATTTAAAGTGTCGCAACAAATGCCGAATGTGGGCGTGGCCTATACATTTTTTTGTAATTGCATATACATTTTTCTTAAATTAAGATAGCATAAAATGAGCTTCGGACGTAAAACTTGGGACACACGTCAGAGCCCAGCACCTTTTCGAGAATGTACAAAAAAAACGTAAATTTTCAAAAAAACTGCTCACTAGCGCCCCCTATTGTGTGGTAGTCACATATAGTTTATCAGAACGTCACGAATTTTGGCACAGACATTCCTCATGGAATTGCGGATATATTTGTAAATACATTCCATTAGCCCCGCCCCCCAAAAAGTCGGCCATTTTGAAATATGTGCGTTTTTCAGCCATTTTACGCACGTTCTTGCGAACTCCTCCTAGGGGAATGATCGGAAAAATTCCAATCCAGGACACGTTCAGCCCCTATCCAATATGAAACTTAATTGAGGAGCACATTTTTTTTAAATTACTCGTGGAGGTCGTAAGCTAACAGCGAATACACCATTTTTGACGATTTACATGGCGCAAATTACTCCAAACTACTCGGATGTAGTTATTCCGATATTCACGAAACGCTGTATACATATTGCTATTATGATTGCACATATATTTCAAATTGCCTTCCATTAGCCCTGCCCCCCAGAAAGTCGGCCATTTTGAAAAATGTGCGTTTTTCAGCCATTTTACGCACGTTCTTGCGAACTCCTCCTAGGGGAATGATCGGAAAAATTCCAATCCAGGACACGTTCAGCCCCTATCCAATATGAAACTTAATTGAGAAGAACATTTTTGATAGCTCAATCGTGGAGGTCGTAAGCTAACAGCGAATACACCATTTTTGACCATTTACATGTCGCAAATTACTCCAAACTACTCGCGTATACTTTTTCCAATATTCACGAAACGCTGTATACAAATTTGTCTTATGATTGCGGACATATTTCAAATTTGCTTTTATTAGCCCCGCCCCCCAGGAAGTTGGCCATATTAAACAATGTGCGTTTCTCATGCATTTTAAGCACATTTTTGCAAACTCCTCCTAGGGAAATGTTCCAAAAAATTCCAATCCAGCACAAATTCTGCCCATATCCAATGTGATGCTAAATTGTGAAGCAAATAGTTGCTAGCTGAAACGAGGACCTCGTAAGCTAACGGACAATATACCTTTTTGGACCATTTATATGTCAGATAAGCTACTGAATCCTGCCTGTCTGCCTGGCACATCAACGCTCACAAACACACACACAGACAGACACACAAACAACAAACACAAACAGCTCCTCAAGCATATAATACATATTACGCTACAGCCCTTGTATTTATTATGTGAAGCACCATATGGTTTCATGAAAAATATCTACTGATTATTACAGCCGGAGACTCGCAACGGCGGTGGACTTTCACAGCACCGCTGCACCGGAGCCACCAGAGCCTCGCAACGGCAGGTGTTTGCCGCGGCGGATGCGGTACCGGCGCAGCGGCGCTGTGAAAGTCTGCGGGAGCGGCCCAACGGGAAAAGTCCCGAATCTCCTGATGGCCAATCCGAGCCTGCTCAGACTCACACAACTGAAACCAAAGTCATTTGCAGACATATGTAAAAATCTCTCATAGGCCTACACACATGTGAAACGCTCTCACACACAGACACAACAGCGCTGCATTCAGGAAGAAAAGCAATGTGGAGCGGCACCTCACCACTTCATAAGGAGTTTAACCGTGACACTTTTCGAAATCCCGTTTGTGTCCCCCCATTTTACAAATAGGCCTATGTTTATTATTATCTTTTTTTATTCAACAAACGACACCTGGTTGATGCAGGAAAAATGGTACCAACACAACTGGCGCACATGCCTAAGATTTCCTGGTCAGAAACAAAGGAACGCAAAGTCAGCAACCCTCCCCGACAGGCGCACGGACGCGAGGGCCCGCTCATCACTGCGCGCACAAGTGCGACCGCAGTTTTAATTATCATTATTATTTATTTATTTTTACATTTATTTTATTTTTTTACATTTTTTTGTGTCACAGTCATCCACACCAATCAGAAGTGCTGTGCTCCACATGTACCAGCCATTGTTAATCAATCAGAAGTGGCCCATTTTTTAAAGTGCCTGCCCTTTCCAAATGGCTTCCAATGGAGCTTTCCTCGATGGTTTGGTGAAAGCATCTGAGTCAGGTTAGTAATGCTCCATCACATGTTTCTATTACAGGGTGAATCTTAAACTGAAGCTTGACTTTAAAGCAACCCAACGGAAGTTTCATGTAAGTTTAGTTCTTTCACTCGTAGCTCGGGCTGCGGGGGTGCTAGAGACGGGAGTACGTTGATACGACCTTCCTATCCGGAGTTATGGCCGCATTTTACAATAAACTTCCGTTGGGTCGCTTAAAAAAACATATTGCAAATCGAATCGCAATATTTGTCAGAAAAATCGCAATTCGATTTTTTCCCAAAATCGTGCAGCCCTATTGGAGAGAATGATTTCACCATGTCCTGGATGTAAGAAGGAGCAGAACCAATCACAGCACAGTAGGCTAATACAAGTGTCTTGAGGGTTTGCCAGCACTACCACCTTGTTTGAATCTCATATAACTGGTAAAAGGTTAGAGGTAGAAATTCTGCACAAATGCTGAGGGTTAGGGGTTTGGCTGAAATATGTGTTTGTTAGAAGATGTGTGAACGGAGGGGAATGCACGTGTGACCTTCGACTGGTGAATATGACGCATGAATAACTATAAAGGGGGCTGTTTATAGAGTGGAATTAATCCTTGAGTGCACCTCAATTTACGTTCTGATAATGACACGGTGGTTGATTTTATTGGACTGTACACAGACTTGTGTGTGTGTGCATGTGTGTGTGAGGCTGCACGTGCCTGGCTGATATGGCTCAGTGTGGTGACAGTTGGTGGCCCAGGTTGCCGAGCGGTGACAGTGGAAATCGCTGCGTTTCGGGCATTAGGGTAACGGCTGCTGACTCTTAGTGTACGACAGCCTGCTCCGTGTGGTGGTGTGTCACTGTCAAAGCTGCTGGAGTGCATAAAGGAAAATGTGTGGATTTAAACCCAAAATGTCTGTACTGCAGCTCTCGATGAGCTAAAGAAACACAAAGCAAGGATTTGTTGTGATCAGGTGACTTAAAAATGAAATAATACGGTTGTTAAATGCACTTTATCGCAGTTTAATGTAGTTTTATTCCAATGTTGTATTGTTTAGACCTGTTTTTATCAATGTTAAGAAAAGGTTTTGGGGAATATAACAAACAATAATAAAAGAATAACAATTAAAACACACTAAAAACAACACAAAACCGTACAATTGAGTTTCAGGACAACATTTGAACCCTGTGCATTGTGTTTGGTTACACTACTACACTAATACCATATCTGCCAAAGCCAAGTTAGCCACCAGGAGATTGATGATCTTCCAACTAACAAAGTACCAATTCTACCACAAGACTCTAAAGAACAGGTTAAACTGAGAGCTTATAGAAATGTGTGTTCAATATTGTTCAAACAAGGTTTCCTCAGATATGCTATTCCAAAGCTAAGCTGCTCTAACTCCAAACGTTGGATTACCATTACACCTTTGATCTCAGCTTTGGAACAGATAAGCAGAGACCACATCCTCTTAGCTGAAGCAAATGAAGCACTCTTTTTAAAACCCCTAAGTTATTGTTTGTCTTTAGGAGCGTGTAAGACTGCTGGCTTTGAGTTCCTTGAAGCTCATTTCTCTTTCCCTGCCGCTCACTTGGTCAAAGGTCGTCTCTTGTGCTAATTGTTCCAAAGGGGATGGATTGGAGCCAGGCCTTCTCTCCTGGACCGACTCCAGACAGATTAACAATGGAGACGCTGTGTGTGTGTGTGTGTGTGTGTGTGTGTGTGTGTGTGTGTGTGTGTGTGTGTGTGTGTGTGTGTGTGTGTGTGTGTGTGTGTGTGTGTGTGTGTGTGTGTGTGTGTGTGTGTGTGTGTGTGTGTGTGTGTGTGTGTGTGTGTGTGTGTGTGTGTGTGTGTGTGTGTGTGTGTGTGTGTCAGCCTGGGTGGCCCACCGCTACGCCACATATTGTGGGGGGTAAGGAGGTCAAGTCAACCAGTCACTTCTTGTTTTGATGTATAGAGCAGACGCCATAGATTTTGTGGAGATAAAACGTGTTATAACACAAACAAATAAATAAACACACGGATACTTGTGTGTTATTGTTGAGTAAATAACAGTGTGGTTTAGAAAATAATAAAAATTAGAAGGAAAAAATGATGAAACAATACAGATGTCAGTATTCTGAGCCCCTACTCTCCCCCTAACTGACGGCAACAAAAGTCTGACATTATCAGTGTTGGGCAAGTTACTTCCAAAATGTAATATATTACATATTACTTATTACTCTCTTTTGAAAGTAATAAGTTACATTACAAAATTACTCTCTCTGAAATGTAATGAGTTACACTACTTTAGTTACTTTTTTAAGTTACTTTCACCAAAATAACCGCAAAATAATTTTAAATGCTAAAATGTAGTTTAGTGCAGCTCATTATACATCCAGTGAAGGGCAATGTGGTTTAGCTTAACAACTGTGTAGGCCCTTAAGGCTACTAACAACCTGTATTACACGGCTTAGTTGAATACTCGATTCTGATTGTAAATTCTTAACATGTGACACGTTGATAATACAGTACAGACCACTGTCAAGGACTATAATGAAGGTTGCTAAGGAAAGAAAGAGAAAGGAAAAGAGGTTAAAAGACGGAGCGCTGGACGTCAGATAAATCACCAGAAGAAGGCAGACAGGAAGTAAACAATAACAGGGCACGGAATGGGCTCTGTAGTTTGTTTAGTATCCGTGTACAGGCCCGGCTCCAGAACAACATGACTCCGGGTGCCTCTGAGATTACAGGGGGTGCAGCAGTAGCAGGTTTACATGAGCAATAGTGGCCGGCAACAGCAATGAAAAATAGCATTGATGGTCCCAATGAACAGATTATGGCATTTGTTATGTTTTGAAACCAACCAAGTGAGAACATTTCAAGTGAGTTAAAAGTGCAATCCTGAAATATTTCATACAGTCCAAAGTGGACTGTGGCAAAGAAAAGCACAAAAGCTTCAAAGCTGTTCTGATAAAACAAATGAGAACATTTTGTAAATCAAGGCAAATATGATTTGAACCAGCTCATGGTTTGAAATGGCAAACATTGAAAAGCAAAAGTATTATTAAAACCATGTACTACATCATCACCTTGGTCCCATCATATACTCTGGGAAGAGAATATTTACTGTGCTTGAAAACTGGTATCACATCTTCATGAGGTGAGGTTGACTTTGTGACCTGGAGAACATTTCAGCTGCAACATAAGTGTTGATAAGCTTGGGATATGAGATAGTTTTGTAGCCATTCGTGGTGAAGGCATCTGTGCTATTGTATGCATTATTTTTGACCCAACATTTCTACAGGCACGGCAGAATATGGCACTATTTTCACATGAGTTCTAGCCCTTGTCTATTTGTATACCACGAGCTGCAACATGACCGCCGAACCCCACTGTACAGGCGGGTACTTGTTTAGATATACCTGGGCAGGCTCTGTTTTGCCGTGGTATCCTGGCACCCTGGCACCTGCGGGCCGCAGAGGGGCTGCGTAGTTTCGGGCAACGAAGAGTGCTGCTCCCGGGGTTGAGGGCGGCGAGTCAGGCGGGAGTAAGCTAGTGTCCACAACGGAGGGTAACGTGATGTCCCCATCTGACCTGTTGTCTGCAGTAGATGCAATGTTGCTGGCGTTTAGTGATGGTTGCTTTAACCATTTTCGTATAAATGATTATCCACAGATGTGTGTCACTGCTGTGGAAGCACTTTGGAAATGATGCACGCGCAGCGGAGCAGGTCACGCGCACCTGACACAATTTGTTGTTTGTATTTTTCGCTCCGTTCTCTTTTTTGAATAGAGGGTGCATAACATTCAACTGCCCCGAAGATCCCGACGCGAAGCCTGAAGGGTAAACACACCAGGTTTACTAATCTACCCGCACTATTAGTCTGGTGTCGGAATGTCTCGCTATGTTAGTACATTCTTAAAAAACAAAACACCATTTAATTTCGGGTTAAAATGTGTTGTAACTGCGTTACTGAGCATTGTGGGTAATATATTACCCACATTTCATTAGTAATGCGTTACATTACTTCGTTACAGCAAAAAGTAATATATTACTGTAACTCCGTTACTTTTGTAACGCGTTACACCCAACACTGGACATTATACATTAAAATAAAGAAATAAACACAATAAGTGTGGCTTGATATTGAGAGCAGAGAGCTTTTCTCTGCGATCCCAACTCGTCTATTACCAACGTTCAGGGAGCTCTATGCAAGTCAATGGGACTCCCTGTTAGTTGGAAATCGACGCTAAAGCCCCCCCCCCCCTCAACGTTTGATAGTGACGCCAAGGGATCCTCACATAACGTCAACATAGGCCGAGTTGGGAGTGAGAATGTGTTTAGGTGTATAGAGGTCTATGATAAAATGACGATTATTCTCACTTGATTTAATACCTTAGAAAACATCGTAAACATACGTTTATAGACTCAATAGCAAGTTAAAGACTTCTAGTAGTGTAGTTAACGTCCTAAAGTTTCAGGTTTGAGCACCTATTTCAAAAAATCACTTGTTTGTATCTCTGGTATTTAACTTTGCTGCAAATGTCTTTTGAAAACAAAAACATTGGAGTGGCTTGTTGGTATTTTGACGCAACATAACACTTCATAAATGTATTTGAGGAGACTTTCACATCATTTAAAAATCATATAGCACATTCACCTCCAAGTGCACTCAGGCATGTTTTCTACCTCTGGTTTATCCCACTAACCAGATGCTCATAGTAATAATCGCAACAGCGGCCTAATTACAGGGGCCTCCTCACTTAAGGTCACACAACAAGCAGCAAATCAGCAACAAACAACCACATAATGGCCCTCATCCTGCTCACCATCCCATCATCCCTCCTCTGGGGGGTCATTACCCACGATGCTTCAGGGCCTCCTTCCTTTCCCAGTGTTTACCACATTCCTCCCATTCTTCAGCCATATTTTGCATGGGAAGCTCCAGACCATGCGAGAATATGTGTGTGTCTGTGTGTGTGGGTCTGAAACAGCTGTCAGGGAGCGAGGGGTTCATGTCTGAACTTGTGCGTCTCGACTCATTTCCTGAAGTGTGGTTGGCGTCTGTAAGGAGGCGAGATTGCTGGGATGTTATGAAGGTCTGAGGGAGGAATGCAACACACTCAGACTTCATCATCTGCAATCATGCGGAGATTGTTGTCTTTTGTTAAGAGTCTCAATACAGGCACCTTTGTCCTGATATCATTACTTCTAGACGTTAGTTTGAGCTGGACGTAGACGTAGCAGCGAATTTGCAGTTTTTCATTTCCAATGTATTCAATACAAATGTTACTGACTGTCTTAAAAACAAATCCAGGTGTTGTCAGTGTCTTGACTCACAAGCTTTGATTCCTTAAAGTATATATTCGTTGTAAAGTGCCCTATTATTACTATGTTCAGGTTCATATTAGTATTGTTGTCTTTTGTTATGAGTCCCAATACAGGCACGTTTGTCCCAATAGAGTTACCTAGACGTTAGTTTGAGCTAGTCTTAGACGTAGCACCTAAATTGCAGTTTTTTTTTAATGTATTCAATGGAAATGTTACTGACTTTCTTAAAAACCAATCCAGGTGTTGTCAGTGTCAGCGAAAGTATTGACTCACAAGCTTTGATTACTTAAAGTATTTTTGTTGTTGTTGCAGGGTCCCCCTATTTTCAGCCTCACATTTGTATGTGTCTCTACTGGGATATGTCTCCATGCTTTAATGTTCAAAAAGATCTTTATTTTTCTCATACTGCCTGTGCTGCAGCACCTCTTTTCACCCTCTGTCTGAAACCAGAGCCCAGTCTGCTCTGATTGGTTAGCTGGCCGGCTCTGTTGTGATTGGTCAACCACTTAGAGATGTCCCGCCCCTTAGCCTATCACGTACAATGTGGAGCGCTAGCCAATAGAAGCGCAAATGTTTCTTTCTTCTGTCTACATTCTGAGTTACTGGTTTTTGCGTCTGTACTGGACAGTAACATTTGGACAAAGATTTAAAAAAAGCCACCATTTTTTTAGCATTACCAACTTCATCTCCCATGCTGCTCTTTCATTGCTCCTGCGACATAACCCACAGGTATATAAAGAGACATGTTTGACCTCATAACCTCTTGTTTTCCTCCGAACCGTAGTCATACAATACAAACAGGAAGTCATAAAACACCATGCGTAGTAATTAGAAAAACACCGGGAGGAACCATGCCATTAAACTCCAACGGGCCTGTGTTTAACTTTTCCTGGATGCTTCTCAGGAAGGGGGAGACTAATTAAATGACATCACATTGTTGTGGAGGTCCGATGATGACGCTGTTACTCTGTTTATGCTGCAGTTTGGATTCACAATCACCCTTTGTGTTGGCTGAGGACTCAAAGAGTGAACACACCCCTGTTGTCTGAATCTGCATGTGTTGTCTAAGTAGCAGCTGTTGACTGTCATATCGAGTTGTTTTAAAAGAAAGTCTGCTAATAGAAGCGTTACCACAGGAAGCTACGGACAAATCAAATCAAAATGTATTATAGTCCCAAATCATTGTTACTTTCTGACTATTATTCTAAAGAAACATGAAAATAAACACTAATTTCAGGACATTTGTAATTCTAATTATGTCATAGCCCAACAAAACTACACCCTTTTCATCTATTGGTACTATATGAATATAGATACATAAAGCCTTAGATTGACTGCATCTCCATATCCTGTATTTTCTCCTGACATCCTCTCTTCAGAAGAGCAACACTCAGGGACAGGCATTCAAATCAAATCAAATCAAAATGTATTATAGCCCCAAATCATAAGAAATGCCTCAAAGGGCTGTCCAAAGCAAACAAAAGCAAAGACAAAAACAAAAATACACACGTCATAGCATAAAAATGATAAAAACATTATACAACATTATACATCAACATAAGTATTGCCATGTGACTGAAGTGATGCTAATGTAGATGGAAACTAGGGGATGGAAGCTAGTTTACAAGGAAGACTATTGAGTTATCTTGCATTTTAATGTGTAATTGTTATGCCTCGGGGCGGTGGGAAACAATATTTCAATCTTGCTGTGTGTACAAACATATTTTGAGATTGACAATAAAGTTGACTTTGACTTGACAGTAGACCAGTGTTTCTCAAACTTTTTCATACCAAGGACCACTTAACCAATAAAAACCACTCGCGGACCACCTAACTCCACAAATATCCAAAATCACATCGTTTTTCTAGAACAGATTACAAATCGCCTGAAAATGGTACAAACAAGTGGAAACATGTGTGATGAAGGTGTTGCGCTGGGCTATCTCATACCATCGAAAGTGAAACCTAAGCTCGCTCCATTGCGGAGATATTCCCGCGAGAGTGCGTAAAACTTTAATTTATTAATTAATTTAAAATGTGAAATTGTACCAATATACTCACGGACCACTAGGGGGCGCTCACGGACTACCAGTGGTCCGCGGACCACACTTTGAGAAGCACTGCAGTAGACAATAGATATTGGGAGGACACGACAACCTCTTTTGAGTAGTGGGTTGTGTCGATACACTGCATATTCCTCCCACTTATTGACAAATGCTAATGGGCATTGGCGTACAAGTATTAGTTTTGATAGTTGTACTCTTAATGATATTGAATACTTCCTAGAAAAATATACCCTTTGAGCAACTTGACGGCTTCCAATGTGAAAACCATTGGCAATTAATTAGTGAGTCAGAACAATTACCAGTCCCAAAGCAATACACCGGTGAAAAGGATATGATAATGTTTTCATACTGATGCAAATGAAGCTGTGGGAATGTAAATTATCCCAAAAGCGTTGAGACAACAGGGAGACGTGCCCAGGTTACAGGATGTAACTTAAATATACTGTGGCATTATTGGATTATACATTTTCAGAATTGTCAGTGGCACAGGTCCTTCTTGACAGTGGATTTAAGTCAATATTTAAATCCAGATTTGGAATATAAGATACGATAAGATGGAACTTTATTGTTCCCTGTGGGACAATTCAGGCGTTTATAGCACCACACGGTAAAAAGTACAATACAAATTAAAATAACAATACAAAAATGTTAAAATAAAGTGATGAAGTAACTATTGAAACAGATATCATGAGCCGCTTTCACACCGGAGTACTTTTACCCGTACTTTTCCCGTTTAGTTCCGTTAGTGGCTGGAATTTTGCGTTCACACCAAAAAGAGTACTTAGTTCAGAGAACTTTTCCCCCCCTTTTCAGTCCCTGCTAGAGAGGTGGGACTATCCTGGGGAGAAAAAAGTACCAATTTCTGATTGGCTGGGCGAATTGCAAACCACGCCCCGTAAAACTCTGAAAAGTTTTGTGAAGCTGCCATTGTATTTGCTGGCATTAGCATTATTAGCATTAGCATTAGCCCCGCGCACCAACGGAGAGAGAATAACTTATGGCAACACAAAAAAAAACATGGGAGCGGTGGAGATGAGGAGGTGTCGGCATTCTGGCGATTTACTCGGAAGGCTTCAGTAGAAGCTGCAGGGAGTCCCAGCAGCTTCTACTGAAGCCAGTCCCCAACTCCGGGGACTTCCGACCGGGGACTCCGGCTGGCAGTATACGCCGTGAGGTGGTTTGCGGCCTGCCAGTAAACTCAAAGAAGACGAAGTGACGTCAGCGGCTTCATTTGCGTAATCTTCTCTCAGGGATTTATTCCGGTGTGAACGCGATCGGCTCTTAGTTCCATGGGGGAACTAATGCGGCTTTCACACCAGCGCTTTTCCTTTTCTAGCTCCGAGCGGGAGCTTTTCTGGTTCAGCTCCGGTTTCCCTTTTCTGCTCCCGCTCTGTTCACACCGCCCAGAGCTGCCGCTGTTGCGTCATGACGTCACCGTTTACGTGCCTGCTTCATAAAATCCAAACCGCGCGGAAATCCCTCACATCGACAACAACAACAATGGCCGATTGTATTGAAGCGCTGTTCGCTTTGGTTATCCTCTTACGAAACTAAATGGAAGGCATCGGACGACTTTACAAGGGACGACTTTACTTGGAACTTTACAAACATCACATGCGAAATGCAAGACTTCTTTGTGGTCTTCAGCATCAACGACGAATCTGCCCCTGCCCCCGCCTCGACGTAAGAGAGACGTAAGCGACGCCGCCTCTTAGCTCCGAAGCTCTTGCCTCTAGACCGACAATTTTTTGGAGCTGGAAGTGAACCGGATTCCGGAGCTAAGAGGCGGCGCCTCTGCGGTGTGAACAGGAAAAACCGGTACTTTTCAGGCTCCAGCTCCGAGCCGGAGCTGAAAACGCGTTGGTGTGAAAGGGGCATAAGTGCTGGGAACTAAGTAGGACAAAGTACTTGGTGTGAAAGCGGCTATGGAAGAACGTCGGTCATTTGAATGGATAAATATACATATTTGGATTGAATATACTTTGTGTACACGTCCAAAGTCTTTCACAAGCAGTCCACTGGGTGACGTCCATACATGTCCACACAGCTGTTTAAAAAATTGAAACACGCCTGTTTTCTCCTGAGCGTCCGAGAAGGAATGTGAGCAATGTTTTGCTGAGAGAAAAATAAGGCATCGATGTGAGCGAGACAACCATTTTTGGTCAAATCGTTATCCAATAGTATCTCTTCTGTTTCTCCCTGACAGTATTTACCCCTCTTCTTCTTTCATTCTTGTGTTTGTGTCTCCTTAAAATAGAGAGTGATTGAAAATACAACCAAAAGCACATTAGAGACACACACAGTTTCCCAGCTCAACGTTGAGAAACTCTCTCCATCCGCCTCCCCATCAGTGCTTCCTGTTTTCTTCATGTTTTGCTCTCGTCTGTTTGTTTGCAGACCCGCTGTCCAAGGACACCTTCAGTCCGACGCTTCCTGTTTTCACGAGACCACAGAAGTCGAAAGTGTAGGATAGAAGGAATTTAAAGTAGCAAAACACGTTCCTTTGCCTGCTTGTGGAAAACACAATGATGCAAACTCATTGATGCTCGCAGTGCGAAGACAACATGGCTTGAAATTGCATACATTTGAGTGAAACACAAACAAGCATGACGCTCGAAATCACGATAATTGGCAACAGATTCAACAA
Source organism: Pogonophryne albipinna (assembly GCA_028583405.1). Taxonomy (NCBI): domain Eukaryota; kingdom Metazoa; phylum Chordata; class Actinopteri; order Perciformes; family Artedidraconidae; genus Pogonophryne; species Pogonophryne albipinna. The sequence continues at coordinate 2,832,588 of CM053250.1, forward strand.
ATGCTGATTGATTTGAGTTTTGAAGCCCTCAAGATGATATGAAAAAACAACACTAACACAGATTTGAAATACTCATCTTGCTCCTAAAAGGTTACAGACACAATGATGATGTTATGTAACTCAGAAATATCAATATTCACATTGTAAACATCCCTCTCTGTTTTTCAATAAAACCCACTGACCGAAACAGGAGATACGCTGCTGTTGCCAAAATAAGATGGAGGTGGGTGCCATTTGACGGTGTTGTGGGAAGAAATTGGCAATAACCCCAGAATATGTGTTATTACAAAATCTGTTGGATATATTAAAAAGAAACCTCACTTTATCGAGCATCAGGTACTTTGATTTAAAAGTCAAGCAACTCAAGGTAATGTGAATCAAATGTGCAATGCAGGCATAGTCGGTCATGTCAGTGTATACATTTGACTTTAGCCACTGAATTTAACCGAAAAAACTGGTTTAAAATCCAGATTCAGGGATTCTAAAAAAATTCATTGAAGTTTTTGAAAAAACGTAAAAAGGTCTCATTAAAGGTGGGGTAGGTCATTTTGGAGAAACCAGCTCGAGTGCGCTCGAATTTGAATATCTGCCACTTCCTCACAGAACCCCTCCTCCAACACACACGAACACGCACATGACCAATGAGGGCACGAGATAAGTTTGTGCACAGATGGAAGGCTGACAGGCAGGTAGGCCATCCAGTTACTTTAGCCGGGCCGGCTCAGATGATTGGTCGTGCTTTTTACAGCGCCACGGCTTCCACAGATGACCTTTTTGTATCTCGAGCCGGTTTCTCTCGACCCACCTTTAATAGACAGTTTTATTCATGTATTTTATACCTGGGTTATTCATCTTTTGTGTTTATTTGATATCCTTGCTTTTTAATGACTGTTTTTAAAGGTCATTTTATAACGTGTTTGAGCTGCACTATTTCTTTATGCTCTTAATGTCTTTTATTTTTACAAAACAGTTTGAATTGCCTTGTGTTGAAAGGTGCTATATAAATACCCTTGCCTTGCCTACTTTGTGAGGTAAGTTTGGCCTAAAACAGCTAATGTTTGTGGTGATCTTCTTTTAAATCAGCATGTATGCAGATGATGTGATTCTATTTCTCATTTTCAACCATTCTGCTTTTTTTCATTTCTATTTAGACACACTGTCTGTGGCACAACAAGAAGCAATCATGGCCGTAGACCAAGCTGATAAGAAAATGCAATACCACTGATGCTGGCTCCATTCAGTCAACAAATGAATTTGCAAGGTAGATTTGGCAAGGCAACATTCTCTATAGAAGATACAGACGTCAGTAAACACTATGATAGGCATAGAGTCACTTCCTCATAGGGGTTAGCGTCACGACAACATGTTCAATCTCCGCTGATATATCAATAACACGCTGAGTGCTAAACACGCCAGAGAGATGTTTGTATCTGTACGAGTGACTGCGGAGAGACACACAGAAAGCCGAAGGAAGTGGACACCCAGTGGAGGGGAAATCCTCTCTGTGGGTCACACACACACACACACACACACACACACACACACACACACACACACACACACACACACACACACACACACACACACACACACACACACACACACACACACACACCCAGGCCTCAGCTCTGCGAGGACAACGGCGGCTCCACTCCATCACTCTGTCTCTGCAGCAGAGAGTGTGTTACAACAGACATGAAGGGGACTGTATGGAGGGCTCGGTCAGCTTGTGTGTGTGTGTGTGTGTGTGTGTGTGTTTGTGTGTGTGTGTGTGTGTGTGTGTGTGTGTGTGTGTGTGTGTGTGTGTGTGTGTGTGTGTGTGTGTGTGTGTGTGTGTGTGTGTGTGTGTGTGTGTGTGTGTGTGTGTGTGTGTGTGTGTGTGTGTGTGTGTGTGTGTGTGTGTGTGTGTGTGTGTGTGTGTGTGTGTGTGTGTGTGTGTGTGTGGCCTAGCATTACTATACTTGTGGGGACCTACATCTGTTTACACAGTCACGTGTGGGGACTCGCCTCCCTTATGGGGACAAATTGGAGGTCCCCATGAGGGGAATCATTCATTTTAGGGTGAAGACTTGGTTAGGTTTAGGTTAAGGTTAAGGGTAAAGGTTAGGGTTAGGCATGTGTTGGTTATGGTTAAGGTTAGGATAAGTCTCCAGGAAATGCATGTAAGTCAATGTAATGTCCCCTGAAATGATGTATACATGGTGTGTGTGTGTGTGTGTGTGTGTGTGTGTGTGTGTGTGTGTGTGTGTGTGTGTGTGTGTGTGTGTGTGTGTGTGTGTGTGTGTGTGTGTGTGTGTGTGTGTGTGTGTGTGTGTGTGTGTGTGTGTGTGTGTGTGTGTGTGTGTGTGTGTATATATATGGGGCTGTCACGAAACAGCTGGAGGGAATCAGTTTCGATATTACGCTGACAATGGTAGGTATTATTTGTATTATAATGTTGTATTATAATCAACATTATAATACAAATACTTGTGGGAAAGTTGGAAAGAGTTAACAATTAAAAATATAATTATTATTGAAAATAGTATAAACAAATATTGAAAATTCTGAATGATTAAAATGATTAAAGAGGTAAAAAATACTGCAGTAGCAGGAATATAAATGCACTTTTCCCCTCTGATTATAACTTTATAAACACAAAAACAACATGAAACGTATTAAATACTTGTTTTTTTTTTCATTTAAAAATCTACTCATGACATAAAAAACCTTGAAAATATTCAAATGTTAAGATCATACAGTCAGTCACGAACCGTTATGGGTGAGTCTTCAAAACAACCGGCCTTTACAACACAGGAAGTAAGTGTGTTTCGCACAAGAAGAATTTGCGTAACACAGGAAACATGCGCGCCTGTGTGTCTGCAGCTGTGTGTGTGTGTAAGCATGTGTGTGTGTTGGTGTCTATGAGCTCCTCCTCAGTCCCTCAGGTGATGGAGGTGCTAATGGTTCCTGTATTAACATGTGAAAGGTGTGAGGATGGTGGAGGAGACGACAGCAGAGACGCGCTCTCACTGTGTCTCTGATGTAGAAAGGCTGCTAGAATAGAGCTTTAATATGAGTCACTTATACCAGAAGTGTCCTACTTTTCTCTTTCCATCTCTCTTGAGAAGAGAATATTGACCCTTTCTCATCTGAAGTCGTGCTTATCAATGTGTTATCGTGTTTTTAATACACTCACCGTGTTGACTCCAGACAGATATTATTTACGATTACTTACCCATTCAGTGTTGGGAGGGTCCATTAAACTAAGGACCCATCCATCAGGCGCTCACTGGCAGCGATAGCTTGCATATCGACTCTTGCTGTCAGGCGCCGAGAGATGAATTATTTGACAAAGGTGGGCATCCTAAAGTCTTGAAGGAACTATATCTCTGTGAAACCCTCCACATTGTGGTCCCAGCACAATTTAACCAGGAACTTCTTCAGGAAACTCAAGGAACAACAACTACATTATGAACTTTGACACGTTTAGTTCTGTTTCCCAGTGGCGAACCGTGTCTATCACAGCTGGACCTTCTGTAGACACACACACACCTCGGCGGCATTATAATGTCCGTCTTTTCACTGAATTGTCGTCTTGAAAAGGGTACTCACAACAATTCCGCAACAACTTCATCTTCACCTGTTGCACTTGTCATTTCAACGTTAAAAACAATAAAACGGCATGAATTGCTTCGTCGCATTCATCTAGATCCTCTGTCTCGAGCCAGTTAACTAGCGGGCCTTCTAGAATACTCTGGAACCGAGGGGAACTCTGAAAGAACACGCCCATTGGCTACAAATCAATATATGATTGGTTGATCAAACTGTCAGTCCAAACGTACGCTCTCATTCAGTGCAACGGCCAGGGCATTCGATCAAGGATGTAGAATACCTTGGTTGAAGGATATTCTACCCAGAGACCCAGAACAAGATCTGATTGGTTGCTTTCTTTTCTAACACAAACCCACTGAAATGCGTAGAGCATGTTCCGAGAAGGACAAACAAATCAACGTAACACTGTGATATTACAGATCAACGACACAGATACCATTCTCATTTATTACATTTTATTCATTTAATTAAATCGATTTTTTTGTTTGTTTTATCTGAGTGTTCCAGGGTATTCTCTGAATACCTTGAAGGCCCTGACGGTTCGCCACTGCTGTTTCCGGATTATTTGGTCCCTCTCTTCAAACATTACAACACCAAACTACAACTTCATTTTACTACAATTTGACCAGGAACTTCTTTAGGAACATAGAAGAAATACCTGCATCTTGACCTTTTAAAGGCCCCGACACACCAAACTGACTCCAAAGAACACGTCCCAACGGACCCGATTGTTGTGTCGCCTCACGTCTCCTGCGTCTTGGCCAAAAAGTCGCACTGGAACACACCGCAAAGACTTCAGCCGACGGCCAAGTAGCACGTACGCAATTTTCACTCTCGTCCATCACAGACTGTTTCACATCACGACTTATAATCGAAAACATGTTTAGTGCGGTACTGGAAAATGAAAAATAATAGTCTGTGGGTTCCTTCTTCACTTCCGTTTCGCTTCTCATGCATTAATTTCGCTAAGCTGAACAGCCAATCAGAGTGATTTCTTTTGCCGACAGCCTTCCGATTCAACATGTGGAATCGACGGCCGAAAAGACACGACGGTGCGGGACATCTGAGTAGGGCGACAGGACGCTCATCGACGGCCAGACATCGGCTCGGTGTGTCAGGGCCTTTACACTTCTTTTAGCTTTGTTTCTAGATTCTATGGTTCCCTGTCTCTCTTCAAACATCAGACAGCATCAGAACACCAAATCGCACAAACATTTTACCACAATATTACCAGGAACTTCTTTAGTGACGCAGGACACACACCTGCATTTTGACGTCTTGACACGTTGTGTTTCCTGGTTCTTTGTTGTCATTGTCTCTGATCTGTATCACAACTTACACCGTCATGATTCAACGTTGTTGTCTTGTGTAATGCAACAATTACATCTTGATACACAGCCTTCAGAAGATGAGCCCCTATAACCCCCAGCCAGTGCACTTTAACGTTAAAAAGAAGGGCAGTGTTGGCAAAAGAACAGTAAACACTGAATGAGTTGTAAAGGCATCGTGTGTGAGTGTGTGTTTCACTCTGGTCTGCCCCTGTACAGATAGAATCAGTGTGATAAGAGAAGGAAGTATGTGGTTGTTATCTGTGAGCAGCTCCTCCTGTTTTGTCTCAGCTTATCTCCAAACTGTGCTGCAGTGGAGAGCCTTCGAAGGAAACACTGCTTGGCCTTTCTGCTTTTTGACTTTTTAACATCAGGCTTTCACACTGCGTTGTCTTGCCTTTGCACTACGTTGCGGTATTTGTCACTTTGGAACAGCGTTGCGTCGCACGCCCTTGAACGTCTCTGAATATAAACTTTTGAAGATGTTTCACTCTTGATAGTTGATGTACAGTTCCACCCTCACACACTTGAATTGCAAACCAACCAAAACACAGCTCTGCTTATTGAAATATAAGATCTAGATCAGGGGTCTCAAACTCAAGGCCCGGGGGCCAAATCCGGCCCGCGACTTCATTTTATGTGGCCCCGCAAGAGCTTGCAAAGAAGATAATACGTTTATTATACGGTTACATGCCACTCTACAGAAGCAGGTTGCCCATAAACTACATGTCCCACAATGCATCTCGTTTTGTGACATGCACACTGAAGAGACTTGCAATTATTTGCCCTGGACTTCTGCTTTCAGACGTAGTTAATTACTAAGTTATTATCCTATCCGATAATAATCCAATTCAGAGGCAATGAAGTAATATAATACATTATTTTATATATATATATTATATATTTATATATGTATTTTTATATAGTCTTAAAGTTACAACCGGCCCTTTGAGTGCAACCTTGATGCGAATGTGGCCCGCGGTGAAATTGAGTTTGACACCCCTGCTCTAGATGCAACCTCCTCTCATCTTGCCATGATGTTATATAGGATGACACCATGTACACCAATTAATAATAATAGCATAAGCAAACATGTTCTATGAAGACCCCATACATTTGGTCAAGTGTGCATGAACCTTGTTAATGTTCCTAAACTACCTTAATATAAAGTGACGCGTCCTAAAACCCGGAAGTAAACTCCTTCCGGTTCCTTCGTCAAAAACGCAATGCAATTTCTCCATAGCTGGAAATAAGGTCTGTGGTTGAGACACATTTAAGAGACGGATCACGTTTTGTTCAGCTGGATAATCTCCACATGTCTACCCTACTTTTATGATTGTCGAATCATAAATCTAGTCGCCAGAAGCAAAATGCTAACGTTATGCTATAAAGGAACTACAGCAGGGTCGCTGCTTCAACGTCACGCCGACTTAAGATCCATATTCAAACATACAGATTCTAAATTGTACGAGTTGAAGTGTTTGTTTGAACAGTCTGCAGGAGGCAGGTACTTGCTTTCATGCAGAACAGGGCAAACAAACTTAGAGGAGTGTTTACGTGTTCGGCGTAATGACGTAAAACGGCCTGGACAACTTCTGTAGTCCTATTCCGCCACTTGGTAACAACCATCGTTTTTCAGACACGTAAACTCTTCAGAAATCACCAGCGGGGTCACTGCTGATGGATTTAATGTCGTAGAACAAAACGTGATCTGTCTCTTAAATTTGTGTCAAACACAGACCTTATTTGGAGCTATTTTCCAAAATCCTATGGAGAAATCCCATTGCTTTTTATCGAAGGAACCGGACGTGGTAAAAATGCTAACTTACTTCCGGGTTCTAGGACGCGTCACTGCGGTTCTCTATTGCAATCAATCGGTGATGTAGATTATGCTGCATTTAGACCACCAAATATTCTCATGTCTCATTAGATGCCTTTTTTTTTTACTTTAAAAAAAAACTCCATACTTTTGTGAAGTTGTTATTATGTTTGTTTGTTTCAAAAACCCATACATGTACACCTGTATCAAGCCACTATATTTGGCAACATTTGTTGATAATATTTGACATGCCAATGTGATGGTATGGCTCCAAATCTGGATAAAATGTCTGGACATTTTCAAGTTTAGGAAACTTTTGCAGATAAAGAGCTAGTCCGTAGATATTTGCTGGGCAGCTTGAGCTAGCAGAGAAAAGCTGAGTTAGCTGACCTGTCACTGGTTGGACATATCGAGGTGTTTTCCGCATGCACTTTGGTCTGCGTCGATGTGTTTTTCATGCAGATAATCCACATACAACACTTTTTCTTTACAGTTCCCAAAAACATATTCAAAGTGACGTTTTTTGTGTTTGTTTTTCTTTTTTGCGTGTCTATGGTATCTATCTTCTCATACTAAATACCCAGTTCCTTTTTCCATCTCAAACCCACAGCAGCTTCCTGTGCATCACAGGGCTAGCTTGCAGATTTCGCAACGCAGTTTGGTCCACAGACACTGTCTCATTGTGGGCCAGCGTCTGCCTTTCTGTCCTTCTCACACAATAAATTCCACGATAAGCCATACTCACTTCCTGAGTATGTGTCATGTGAACACACACACACACACACACGTACACACACACACACACAGGTCCAGCTCCAGACCTGATTAGTGCATGTGGAGAATCTTTGTTTGAGGACAAAGGATTTCCCCGTCTGAGACGAGCAGCCGGTGACAAAGAAACAAGGAGGAGGACAAGATTAGCTGCTGAATGAGAAATGAGGGTGCGGCAAAGGGTGGAGGGTTAGTTTGGGAAAAGATGGAGTACGAAACAGGTCCGACCTTGCTTTAGGATCATCTGATTTGAGTTTGGACTCAATCCAAACTCTATTGGGAAACCTCTGAAATGGTATTGAACTGATGTTTAGAGAGAGGACATAAGAATTGAACTTCATTGTTCATGGCAGAATGAAGCCACAGCGGCAGACTGCAGTCTATCACCCAGCAGGCATTAACCAGATGTAAGGGAGAAGTGCCCGTGACCCTTAACCTCCCTGCTTTTGGTCACCTGGTAATTAAAGCTCATTCCACTCATTCATCTTCAATCATGAAGTCAATCATTGAGTCTGTCAGTATGGAAATGCGGAGCGATTGAAATGTAAATAGGTGGAAAGAGAAGGGAGATACGGTGAAACGGAAGCATGCCAGGACACACACTTTCCTCTGAGGCGCCGTCACAAATCAGCTGTCAGACATCTTAGATTTTGAGGGAGGGAAACACTTTATGAAGCCCAGCAACAAGATGAACTGGACCTTAAATCCATGATGTCTGAAGTAAATGAGTTGAGAGAAACGAGGAATGAAAGTTAGGGGTTTTCCACTCGTACAATTCACAGCATTTAGGAACAAACAAGTCAATAGATGATGACCGGAGGAATCAACAAATGATTAAGAGTGCTATCACATGGTGTTGGGTTACAACATCTGCCATATCTTTCACAACAGCCACATTATGTTGTGATGAATGTAGTTTTGTATTTTCAACCAAATTGTGAATCTGTCACCCTTCCTCAAACTTGGCTGACCCAGTAATTCTTCTTCTTCAGTCATTGAGTTGGTCTCTATGTCGTCAAAGAACTTACTCACTATTTTACTTCAAATGTATTGAATCTTGTTTTATTTTTGATCCAGTCAGTAGTTGCAGGTTTGTGTTGAAGGATGAGTTTTAACATGTAAACAATGTTGTTTTTCTGTCCACATAAGGCCACAGGCTTCTTGAGCCGTAGTGTCACATACTGTATGCAGAAGTATTATTTTAAGCAACACATTAAGTTGCCGAAACACTCGAGACAAATGTAATTAAAGTCAGATCCACTCGTGTCGGACGGGGCAGTGAAGATCTAGCCCGCTAGGAAGTGAACCAGCGTCGTACGACCAGAAACCCAGAGTTTTCCCTAAGCGAAAATCTGGCTTCGTAGTACAGGCCTCTGGTTGATTTTAAACTTCATATTTTTCTCTTAATTTGAGCTTTTAATACTCACTAAGATAGGGATGTTATCTTTCAATTTGTGCTTCTGGAACAAAGTCTCCAGACCATACAAATCGGGAATAATCAAATAATCTCAATTAGATGTTTAATTACCCCCCCAACTCTGTATTTGATGGCTCATTAGGAGTTGTATATCACCTGAATACTTGACATAGGACACTTTTTCCCTACATCATTTCTTACTAAGAGGTTGTCTGTGGCACTCAAATGCGTCGTTTACAACCAAAAGACGAGAACTAATATTTGTCTTTGTGATATATATTTAGTTCACTTTGATAGCCTGGTTTTTAAAATGTGTTTATGTAAAGAAATAAAAGTGCCTTTCCTCACAGATTCAGAGAGAGATCGCAGACTTCATGACAGGGACAAAGACAGAGAGGGGGAAATGGAAAGGGTGAGAGAGGAAGGGGAGAGAGGGGGAGGCAGAATAATGGAGAGCAGCAGGGAAGAGGATGAGGGGGGGGGGCAGAATTCATTTGAAGGTGAATAGAAACAGCTTGGCTCCTTTCAAAGAGGGGGGGGGGGGGGGCTGCGTGCTGCAGGGGCCAAAGGGCCAATGTTAACGCCGGGGCCGTCCACCCTTCATATGCTAACACACCACGGAGACACACACACACACACACACACACACACACACACACACACACACACACATGCAGGTAGTGAAGAGACAGGCTGCCGGGTGAGAAGGAGTCGTCTGCCTGTGTGTGTGTGTGTGTGTGTGTGTGTGTGTGTGTGTGTGTGTGTGTGTGTGTGTGTGTGTGTGTGTGTGTGTGTGTGTGTGTGTGTGTGTGTGTGTGTGTGTGTGTGTGTGTGTGTGTGTGTGTGTGTGTGTGTGTGTGTGTGTGTGTGTGTGTGTGTGTGTGTGTGTGTGTGTGTGTGTTACCTGCTGTTTAACAATTGCACTGTTTTCTGTTTCATTCTTCGTTTCATTCAAAGACGGCGTGCTGTACCTGCTGTTCATGTCTAACAGAATATTTTATAGCCTTTTGCTATAGATTTTCTAGACTAAAATAAATGTGTGATGAAAACGTAATGGATGTTTTGACATGAGAATGGATATGTCAGCAAAGTGCATGCAGATAAAAAGTAAAGGTTTTTGGGTGATTTATTGTACTTTTCCCACTTCATTTACCTGAGAGGTGCCGCGGTTACTTCTCCAACATTTATTACATACTGTATTTAATGACCACCTTTATTCACTAAGGCTTAATTACTGTGCCATTTTCTTACATATTTCAGGGATAAATACAATCTTTTCACGCCCCTTTTAGCCAGGCAGGAGAATAGGTGCAAGAAGCTGCTACAGCAAAACAAACAGGATTAACAATTAGCAGCCACATTACATGAAATCATGCAACACCTATGATGCATCCCAGATCTCCCACTTCCTCTGTGGATCACATCTGTCTCATCTGCTCTGGTCTGATGAGGCTGTTTCATTGTCTCCTGAGTCAGGACAAGTGATATTAAATCAACAGGTCATCAATTAAAACGCTTTGTTTGCGTTTACAGTCTGCTGCCAGGCGCAGAAGGTGATACAAACTCACCTCGGTGGAAATGCTCCTTTTGTTAAGGTGTGAAGGTCATTAACGGACCGATGGGAGGCCATCAGTGGACTGTACTGCAAAGAGAGGTGTGAAAGGACGTGGAGATAGCAGAAGTCCTTCTTAACTGTGCGCAAAAACACTGGAACTGACTGTTAATACGTGTCCTTACGTAACCATAGAAATACGACATTTTATTGCATTAACATTATCCACATACATAGTGACAGCTTAATAACCTTCAAATGTAAAATATAAGGTTAATATTTACACCAGTGTGACAGATTCAGAGATTTAAAGCCTCATGTGCACAATTTAGTTATTAATACTTATTCCTGCATTTTATTTGCTTCCAATTTATGTTTTTATTTCCCTATTTTACTTTTTTATGTTTTATAGTTTTTGAATATAGCACTGATGGAGAAGCCTGATATGTAATAGTTATATTTCCAACAAATACACTGAAAGTATTTAATAGGAGGCTGTGGCACAGTGGATAGTGCGTTGGTGTTGGGATCAGGGGAGCAGGTTCAAACCCCACTGCAGTCAGCATGTCGTTGTGTCCCTGAGACACTTCACCCCAAAGTGCTCCTGTGGGGATTGCCCACAGTATTGAGTATGGAAGTCGCTTTGTAATAAAATTGGCAAAAAAAAGTCCTGGGTTCCTCCATAAAGGCAAAACGATGAAAATATCATGTTAAATAACATACTGAACAATAGAATCACATACTGTTTGTTGTAATAATATACATATGGACTGTAAACAGGTGTATGTTGTACACAGGGCCTTCACAGTGCTCTTTGTCTGCTGAGGCTGAGAGAGAGAGAGTTGTTGTTGTTGTTGTTGTTGCACCCCCTCCCACACATGTGAACCTCTCCAGTCCACTGAAGGCTGCACGGACACAAATAGCTGCAGTGCCCACAGAGCAGTGTTATTAAACTGAGTTTATTTCACTCTGCATTAAAAAGCTGCACAGAAACACAGGAAAGTCTGCAGTGGATATAGAGGGACAGGAAACATCAGACTAGTGTCTTGAGACGCTATAAATACCTTTATTTTAGGCGTTTACATAATATTCATAGCTTTAAGTGATTTCAGACTTATTTTGATTTATTATTTCAAAATGGGCCTCAGTTGGCTTTTTTCTAATAGTACTTATGATGTAAATAAGCATGCTAGCGTATAACACAGATTGAGTGTTTGTACTGAAATATACAAATGCAGTATCTCAAAACTCAGTTGTCTCTTTTTATAAAAATATGAAGGTTTTCTTCATGCAGTGACTTTTTCAATAAGGAATAAGTCAGAAAACTGTTTGGCAAGATACTTGTTTTTATTGTCATATGTGAAAAATCCAAGTTACATAACATTTTGATCATTGAGCAACAAAAATAAATTAGTTTTTTCTGTACCTGCTTATAAGGCACCTCAAAAACAGGTTAGAAATATCCAATATAGATCAAATGTACTCTCAGAAGTCTGAATACATTGCACTGGGAGCTGTTTAGTGATACAAAGGCTCTCAACTTGGACTACTTGAAAGTTTAGACTCACTGAAAAATAGAAAGCTAACAGGCCTGTATTATTATTGTTCAATACCTCACACTCTTAAGTGTTTACCCCCAAAACAGGTTTTAAATGTCTGTAGATCAGATATTTACTCTCATGTCAGCTTAAATGCATTGCATTGCCAAATGTAAACAATATATCAACTTTAACTTTCCTACATTTCAGACTATTTGAATAAAGTACATTATTGTGCACTTATAATATCTTGCACTTTTATGTGATATTTTAACTCAAAAACAGGTTTAAAAGTCTATACTAAATCCGATATTTACTCTTCCATCCATCCATCTTCTTCCGCTTATCCGTGGTCGGGTCGCTCTCTTATTTACCCTTGTGTCAGCTTAATGCATTACACTGTGTTAAGTGTAACAACATATCTCAACTTGAGCTTTCTAAAGCCTTACTGACTAATGTAAAGTACATTATTATAGGCTTGTATTAATATTGCTCAATACACACACTCTGTGATATTTCACCTCCAAACCCGGTTTTAAATATCTATACTAGATCAGATATTTACTGTCTGTTCCAGATTGAATGCATTACATTGTGTTAAGTGTAACAAATATCTCTTGAGCTTACTGAGTAATGTAGAGTACATTATTATGCTTATACCCGATACCTTGCACTCTTATGTGATCCCCCCCCCCCCCCCCCTCTGTTTCTGAGTAAACCCCCCTCTCCCCCCTCCCTCCCTTCCTTCCTTCTCCCTGCAGTTCTTCTGTTTGTTTGCACTCACTTGATCCGGAGCGGAAATTCCTCTCCGTTTTGTGAATGACAAACTCATTAACAATTCATCAACACGGGGCCGCTCCATCCGGCCCCCGTTTCCAAGGAGACCGCCGCTGAGGCTCCTCTGATTGGCTGCCTGGGTTAATGTATCCAATGAAACGCCTCTAGTTTGAAGCCATTCACAGAGCTCACACAGAGACTGCAGAGCTGCACCAGAGCGCACAGAAGGGAGAGCCACAGCCGCGAAGAGACGCACACAACCCCGCATGGTTTACTCCCAGAGACACCAGCAGCTACCGTGTGTTTATACTGTGGAGACACAAGAAGGAACACAGTGTTGGACAAGTGCTTGGAGCCGTGGAGTTATATAAGGAAGCCTCCGCGTCGACGCAGTGCCCGGGTGACTCATTGATAAATAACACGGGCTTTCTCCGAGCAGATGCATGAATGACCGCCAGTGAACGCAACCCAGGAAATCTGTGAAGGAGACTTTTACAGGACATTTGGATCCAGACCGTGTTGGTGCTCTTTTGCATTTTAGCACATTTTTGTATTCCTGAGGGCCTTGCAAGCAGAGGACTGAAAACAGAAATCCCAGGCAGTGTTACTGTGTTGCTTCTTTACGCAGCAGACAGGACACTCTACTCTCTAAACCCTCCTCGCTTCTCCACATCGTTCTTTCCACTCCTGCTTATAAATGCTTGACAGGCTCAAGCCCGTCATCCAGATCGAGTCGGTAATGGCGATCAGCAAGACGGTGGGGTGGCTCCGGGAGCAGCTGGAGACGCGCAGGGACGGCCTGCTGGTGATGGACTGCCGGGCCCAGGAGCTCTACGAGTCCTCGCATGTAGACTCCTCCATCAACGTGGCCATACCGAGCCTGATGCTCCGCAGGCTGAAGAAGGGAAACCTGCCCGTGAGGTCGCTGCTCTCCAACGGGGAGGACCGGGAGAAGTTCGTGCGTCGGTGCAAGACGGACACCATCGTGCTGTACGACGAGTACAGCCGGGAGTGGAACGAGAACGTGGACGGGGGGTCCGTGCTCGGCTTACTGCTGAGGAGGATGAAGGACGAAGGCTACAAGGCCTATTATCTGGAGGGTGAGTGCGGTTCATTCACACTTTAGAGCCGCGCAGCTGCTCATTCACAGCCGGGGAGAAATGCGCAGAGGCGGAAGCATGTGGAGATTTGAGTGGCACCGTGACTTCTTTACAGCTTAGAAATAGCTGCACAAAATTAATGTGCAAGTCAGTGATCAAAGCAAACCGTTTGCAGGCATTTTTTTTGTTGCATTTAACGAATACATAGCATCATAATCAGAATACATGTATTCGTCACACAGAGGGGAAATGTACATTGTTACAGCAAGTAAAGAGCCAACAATGCATGCATACAAAATATTGATAGAAGTAGAAATGACATGCAGCTAAATTGGTCGATAAATCCTGTTTTGCAATCCAACAGAAATGCACACTTCATGGCCTTGTTTTTAAATGCATTTTTGTTTCTTTTCAGGTGGTTTCAGTAAATTCCAGGCCGAGTATCCCACTCTGTGCGAGACTAACCTGGACGGGTCCTGCAACACCAGCTCCCCCACCGCGCAGGTGCTGGGCCTCGGCGGGCTGCGGATCAGCTCCGACTCCTCGGACATCGAGTCTGACATCGACCGGGACCCGAGCAGCGCCACGGACTCCGACGGCAGCCCGCTGTCCAACCCGCAGCCCTGCTTCCCGGTGGAGATCCTGCCGCACCTGTACCTGGGCTGCGCCAAGGACTCCACCAACCTGGACGTGCTGGAGGAGTACGGCATCAAGTACATCCTGAACGTGACCCCCAACCTGCCCAACCTCTTCGAGAACGCAGGGGAGTTTAAGTACAAGCAGATCCCCATCTCGGATCACTGGAGCCAGAATCTCTCCCAGTTCTTCCCGGAGGCCATCAGCTTCATTGGTGAGTAATCCTGCAGAGCTTAGAAACACACTGCAGCTGCTGTTGCTGCAAACTGTTCACCTTAACCCAAGGCCTCTGGGTTGTTTACATTAGGGGGGCAAATCATGTTTCTTTTTGTTGTTGATTTAACTGTTTAAATTCATAAAATGTCAGAAAAGATTCAAACATGTCCAAGGTGGCACTTCAAACTTCCTGTTTTGTCTCAGAAAGTCAAATGTATGAGTTAACAATGACCCCAAAAAGCAGCACATGTTTTCCGAAGCAGGAACCAACGTATCATGTGATTATTCACTTAATCATTTCACCACTATTTACTTAAGTCCCCACTTGAGGACCAGATGTGATTTGTTTTTAATGCACGCTGACAAACTTAAAGGGCAGATGGAGATAGTCACGGACATAATCTTATTAATGGGATATGTGTTATCTCTGCCAGGAAGTTCTCAGGTTCTTATTGTGCTGTTGAGATTAGATGAGGTGTCCCTGGCTGTGATCCTATCAGTCCATCAAGCGGGGACACGCAGAGCTGCAGATTAAGGCCATTGTGAGGAGGCAGAGGAACACAAGGCTGCCTCTAATGGTGCGCAGGCTGAAATGCACTGTGTACAAATGATTTGACTTCAATCTAAGACATCCTGGCCTATCTCTTGTTCTGGGGCTTGTGTAATTGCAGCACAAAGGGCAACGTTGAAACAGGAGAATGGGCAGAGTGAACAAGGGGAGGGCGGTAATTTGAGCGCAGCAGGAAGGAAGTGGCATTGAAAGTAATCTAGGACATGGCATTGCCCCCCCTCTCCCTCCTTTCTCCCCTCCACATTACAAAAGGAGCCATTTACAGGCGCTGTTGACATCCTGTTCGCCTTGACAGGGTGCCCTCATGACTCCTACGTTTACACGCCCAAATGGCACCATTGTCGGAGTAACCCTGGCGAGCGGAAGAATGGTTTAATAGACCGTAATAGTCAATTTCCCAACCAGCTACTCTAGGCCAAAGACTAAAGAATGTCGGCTCTGTTTATGTGAGCTACTGCCGCAGACCCTGTTTGTTGACTGACATGCTTGGGAGATAGCCGGGATAATAACTTCCGCTGCTCTCCCTCCGAGGACCAGTTTCAGATTGCAACACCGCTTGACTTAAATGAAATGTCACAGATGTTTATCGCAGGTTGTGTTCTGTCTAACATATCAGTGAAGTGCCACTTAAACAGGCAAAACTAGGAACATAAAGATGGACTTTTCTGACATTTTATTGACCTTTCAAAGCTGGAAAGAAAATGTGCTTGTTGCTGTCCCGTTGTCTTAGTTATTGAACACGTTTCTAACCTTTCCCTTCTTTTCTTTTTCTAATAGATGAAGCTCGAGGTCAGAAATGTGGCGTCCTGGTCCACTGCCTGGCCGGCATCAGCCGCTCCGTCACGGTAACGGTTGCCTACCTGATGCAGAAGCTCAACCTGTCCATGAACGACGCCTACGACATCGTCAAGATGAAGAAGTCCAACATCTCCCCCAACTTTAACTTCATGGGCCAGCTCCTGGACTTTGAGCGCACGTTGGGCCTGACGAGCCCGTGTGATAACCGCATTGCGCCGCCGACACAGCAGCTTTACTTCACCACCCCGACAAACCACAACGTCTTCCAGCTGGACCCCCTGGAGTCCACGTGAGGTCTGACGCCAACTCCCTTCTTCCTGCTGGAGGTTTTGTCAGCCTCCTGTTGAAAAAGCTGCAAAAGGTTTCTCTCTTTTCCGCCGTCTGCCATGGCACTGGGCTCTTGACCTTCTTGATCCGGCGTGTTTGAGGCGTGCTTACTGGAGGGCCAAAGCGTTCTGGCCAAGACGCCGCTGCTGTTGACTAAATGAGGAGAGACAGTGGAGAGATTCACTTAAAGGGTGCAAAAACTTTCTTCAATCTTTTATCACTGTTGGACATTTTGTCTGAAGAAAAGTGACTTGCTTCAAAGCTCCTGGGCTGGTGTGCCAAAGAGACATGATTGTTCAAACTGGACACATCTAAAAAACTATTTTTTAGGTTTGTTTCGGGGTCCAGCACTGGGTTCCCCGAGACGTCAGTGTGTCTCCTTCGTCTTCTGTGAAGACTTGCCTGTGTGGGGCGAAGCACCCCAGCTTTAGATGGCACAATATATACCGGACTCGATTTTGCATTTGTGGAGTCTTTTCAAACATTTATACATTGTGTATATATCTTAATATAAATGACAATACAGTACAAGCCTTGCTTTAGTATATACCCTTTGCAACAAGTGGGTACTTAAGATTCTCCTACGTTTCATATTCTACTTTTATGTAAGCAAACAAACTGCATATTGATCAGTATGTTTAAGTTGATTATGCCAAAAATCAAGTCGGCTTTCCATGAATTCTGCAAAACTGTGTACATGTGTAATATATTTGATAATCGCTTTACGTGTGGATTCAGCCGTCAAGGCCTTGTTTTTGCACCCACCCTCTCCCAAAGTCACCTTGGTTGTTTGCCTTACTTTTGTGCCCAGAAAGTCTTTCTTTTACATTAACCTTCAGAGATATTCACAAGTATCCTAGAGATTTTATAAGTCTACACAAAATGTCAACCAAACCCGGAGCAATCCATAGATACTATCCAAATGTTGGAGTCAGAATATCCAACGTGTTGATCTCTGAAGGTTAATGTGAGTAATCCTGCTCTGTGCACAAGGGGCAAAGGTCTCTGACATGTGGACAAAGTTAGGAGGCTTTGCTCACCTCGCCTCTTCAGGGAAAACTCTGCCAAATGCAGTTTGTATTTGTCAAGATGAAAAGGAAAATAATCCAGAGCTTTGGAGAGCTTACAGAGAAGGCCATTTCTCAGAGGAAGCCATCTTGCTCCCCTCTGCCAACCCCCTCCGCTTTCCTCTCTTACGAATGTAAAGAACATATAAGTTATTAATAAATTGCTATTTTGTCTACACTTGATGCTTTCTATGCCTGTTTGTCCTTTGATATACTCGCTGGTGTTTGGTGTGTTTCCACAGTGACACGTTTATGTAAGTGTCTCTTCACCCGCTGCACGGCTGGGTGTTAACCAGCAGGCCGAGTCACGACAGCGAAAAACAGTCGCCATGAATCACGAGGCTGTTCATCAAGCTCTCGCCATTTATTAACTTCAGCACTCGACACATCTCGCGCTTCAATTTTTCAATTTCCAGTTCACGATTAGCATATCCTGTCACACGAAGCGTGTGCAACAAAGCCCCATGCACACTCGGCTCTCTGCGACAATCATTCACAAACTGCAAAAGGCCGCCCAAAGTGATTCCAGTCCCGCAGTAAACAACCAGACTGGTTTTTCCAGGTGCTGCGAGGGCGCCGGGTTCACAGAAAACATTCCCTCGGGCACTTCCGGAAGGTCGGGCCTCTGCATTCATGCATCAAAGGCAGCTGAGAGCACCTAGATATGATGTTATTTGATAGCAAGAGCAGTGGCATGACCCGGAGGCTCAGGAGGAGATGATCCTCACTGCAGGAGAGGGACGAGGAGCGCTGATCTCACGCAAGCCTCAACTGGATCCACAGCTCAGCACTAACACATGCTGATTTACAGGTAATTCTTTAATGTAACATATGTGTACCTACTCATGTGTGAGGGAACAGAAACAGAAAACTCCTTATGGTTGGCTTCCACAAGTTTTTTACTCGTCAACAGTGATGATGTAGTGACGGTTAAGGGTCTTTTTAATTTATTTTTTATTATTTCCCAAATAATAACTTATTACTTTATAGGACAGAAAAAGTATAAAATAGAAAAAAATATGATAAGAAACAAAGAATACAAATTATACAAATGTAAATAGGTGTACTGGTATATAAATACTGGCATGTATACACAAAAACATACATACAAATAACCTTCGTGATAATATTTAACACAGCCCAAAATAAGCTGAAATTACAATAATATTCATAATATGTTCATAATGTTCATGTTATTATGAAAATGTAAGGGTCTGATCAAACTACTTGGCCAACAATACTTCACGAATATCAATCAAGTATATCATGTTTCTCAAAATAGAGAAAATATATAACGATATATACATTTTTGGAGATAAAATAATATTCAATACAGTAGGTAAGCTAAGGCTGTTGACACGAACTGGTAAAACTCAAATCACAATAAATCGATCGCATTATTTATTAAAAACAGGTGATGGATAAAGAAATGACAGGACAAAATAATTATCTTTGTTTAGGTTTGAACTGGAAATACAATCCTGAACAAAGCGAGTGAATCATTGGCCGTGTAACAAAGGCCTGAACCTGCACTCTCATGTCCTGACGTAACTGATCTATAAAAAGACTCCTACACGCAGTAGGTGCCAGCGCACTCCCCTTTGCCCACTTTCCAGTTAAGGGGATATTTTCCGTTTCCTGGGTAATCATTTCATAATAATATGACTCCTAGAACCCAACTGTAACAGCAGAGTTCACACAGTAACACAAAAACGGTCTTAATCACTAACATTTTGTATGAATCTCGTAACTTGCCGTTTAACCTACAACAATTTGGAAAGGAGACAGAATATTTTGCAATTTTTTCCGTGGCCAACTGGCAGTGGTGCCCTTTTGAACAGGTTGCAATTCAATGTCTTGCTCAAGGACACTGTGACAGATATGGAGTGAGAGGCGGCTGCAGGAGGTCAAACCTGTGACCCTGCAGGTCTCCATCCGGATGTCGTCCAGCAGCAGAGACGGCAAACGTACACACATGCTTTACTCAAGTAGCAGTACAGATACTCGTGTTTAAAAATACTCTGGTAAAAGTAGAAGTACTGACTAAACTTCTTTACTCAAGTCAAAGTAAAGAGGCTTTGAAATGTACTTCAGTAAAAAGTACCCATAACTAGCAGCTGTTTTAAAGAGTACCTGACCTCCCTTTATATTAATAGAACAATAATGTCATTGTTAGCTAATGAATGTTTCCATGCTGAACAACGGCAACATGACAACGTTTCCATTGGTCCCTCTTCTTTAGAGAAGACCAGGAAATGATGGATACACGGATCGTGTTCAAATCAATAGGCACGCAATGACTCTAAAGAATAATGATCACGTCACCAAACACACATTCAGACTAAAGGAACCAGCTGTTTGGAAAATGTAGGAAGTAAAAAGTGGTCAGAAAAATAAATAGTGCGGTAAAGTACTGATACCAGAACAATGTACTTAAGTACAGTAACAAAGTATTTGTACTCCACTACTTCCCACCTCTGTCCATCAAGCCCAAACCCAACTTTAGCCAACTTTAGGAAGCTCTTGTTCTTATTATGGTCCGCTGTGATGTCATGGCAGGACGGGGATTGACAGATCGGGGGGGGGGGGGGGGGGGGTATGCGTGGCATGGGGCTCTCATGGCTGTTCTTCCTGTCTGCAGCTTGGCCTTTAGTGGTTTTAAAGCCTAGGATTAAAGGGCACAGGAAACTACCAGCGCTAATTTTAGACAGGCATGTAGATGGGCTTCGCAGACCCCATCAGCACCTTCACAGAGCACCATACAGGGATCTGGAAACATGTCGGGTCATAGTGAGAGCTGTCAGGGGGCCGGCATGTGGACATGTGCTCAGAGGACTGATAGGAGGGGGTTTGATGTTTAGTAGTGAGGAGATAAGCAGGCGTTAAGACAAGTATTAGCCTTAAAAATGGTTCTGCATTAGGTTGCTACAGGTATACGTGAGGAGAGTAATACACATTTTTAAGGGCTTATTAGAGGCCAAAACTTGGTTTATTAACATTTAAGAGGTCTGACATCCCTGGAATTTAGCATTTTATTTGAATGAATGTGGAAGCTTCCATACAAATGGAGATTCACACTGCAATGAAGACTAGGCTAAACTAACCCTAACCCAAACTTTTAGACTGCCATCTGTGAAGTGAGCCTAATGTCATGAATGAAGCTGTCTAACCCTATTAAAGTTCTGCAGTCAAAGATGGCTAAAGAAAACATGAACCCTTAACGTCCTTGCTGTTTGGCTCTTCTGGCTTGTGCGTCTTTGCCAACAGTCGCACTGGAACACATCGCAAAGACTTCAGCCGACGGCCAAGTAGCACGTACGAACTGCGCATGCGTGAGCGGCAATAACTCTCCTTACCAGCAGGCGGCGGTAGTGTGTATTCGTCATTCAAAAGAGGCAACAACCGGAAGACAGACTGCGTGATAACCGAGAGAAGAAGAACAGACTGCGTGATATAAACAAACAACAAATAGCGTGTGCGTTCCATTTTCCCTCTACAGCGAGAAGCTCACGGGGCTTTCCCGAACCTGTGTCGAGAGCTGGAGTTCAATGAAATCTCACATTTGCCTTCTTAATAGTTTGTTTGGGTCCCTCACTTCCGTTTCACTTCTCATGCACTGATTCGCTAGCTGAACAGCCAATCAGAGTGATTTATTTTGCCGACAGCCTTTGGCCGACTGCCCACCGATTCGACGGTGCGGGACACACCAATCTGAGTAGGGCGTGTCGACGCTCATCGTCGGCCTGACGGCCACGATCGGCTTGGTGTGTCCGGGCCTTTAGAGGAATGAATACAAAACAGTCAAGATTTTTAAAGCCA
>CM053250.1:2858917-3006417 GCA_028583405.1 Pogonophryne albipinna
GGTGTATATCAGTATGTAGTGTCTCTACTTTAAAGAGTCCTCTCCTGCTGATGTTCAGGTGTATATCAGTATGTAGTGTCTCTACTTTAAAGAGTCCTCTCCTGCTGATGTTCAGGTGTATATCAGTATGTAGTGTCTCTACTTTAAAGAGTCCTCTCCTGCTGATGTTCAGGTGTATATCAGTATGTAGTGTCTCTACTTTAAAGAGTCCTCTCCTGCTGATGTTCAGGTGTATATCAGTATGTTGTGTCTCTACTTTAAAGAGTCCTCTCCTGCTGATGTTCAGGTGTATATCAGTATGTAGTATCTCTACTTTAAAGAGTCCTCTCCTGCTGATGTTCACGTGTATATCAGTATGTAGTGTCTCTACTTTAAAGAGTCCTCTCCTGCTGATGTTCAGGTGTATATCAGTATGTAGTGTCTCTACTTTAAAGAGTCCTCTCCTGCTGATGTTCAGGTGTATATCAGTATGTAGTGTCTCTACTTTAAAGAGTCCTCTCCTGCTGATGTTCAGGTGTATATCAGTATGTAGTGTCTCTACTTTAAAGAGTCCTCTCCTGCTGATGTTCAGGTGTATATCAGTATGTAGTGTCTCCACTTTAAAGAGTCCTCTCCTGCTGATGTTCAGGTGTATATCAGTATGTAGTGTCTCTACTTTAAAGAGTCCTCTCCTGCTGATGTTCAGGTGTATATCAGTATGTAGTGTCTCTACTTTAAAGAGTCCTCTCCTGCTGATGTTCAGGTGTATATCAGTATGTAGTGTCTCTACTTTAAAGAGTCCTCTCCTGCTGATGTTCAGGTGTATATCAGTATGTAGTGTCTCTACTTTAAAGAGTCCTCTCCTGCTGATGTTCAGGTGTATATCAGTATGTAGTATCTCTACATGTCTCCATGCTTTAATGTTCAAAAAGCTCTTTATTTGTCTCATACTGCCTGTGCTGCATCACCTCTTTTCACCCTCTGTCTGAAACCAGAGCCCAGTCTGCTCTGATTGGTTAGCTGGCCGGCTCTGTTGTGATTGGTCAACAGCTTAGAGATGTCCCGCCCCTTAGCCTATCACCTACAATGTGTTGGAGTGCTAGCCAATAGAAGCGCGAGTGTTAGTGATGTCATTTTGTTCCTGAAGAAAAACAAAGGAGTCCATTGGAGGCATTTCAGCGAGGGGGGGTGAGAGAAACCTGAAAAGAAAAACCTTAAAAAGCCAAACAAAATCACAAGCAGCCTCCACTTACTTCATTTCACTTAGAGTTGTATCAGTTTTATTCTTTGTCCACCGAGTAAGGTAACAAAAAGGGGAGAAATTGAAACACAAATAGTCATTTTGTGGGTCGAATATTCTTTTAAGATCAGGTCAGAGGGCGAAGATCCGATTCAGGTTAAAGTGAAAGGCTCGGGAATGCAGTCATCATTGGATCCTCATACGATCGAGTCCAAACATGCCTGCAGGTTTTATCAAAGGGCTTCCTGCTAAAATCATCTCTTCTGTCGTCGTGACCTCTGACCCCACCCACGCCCTCTGGAATGCTGGGAAGGAATTTCTGGAGTAGGGGGAAAGTCAGAATGAATATCTTTGTTTCACGGCTCAGTGTGTGTGTGTGTGTGTGTGTGTGTGTGTGTGTGTGTGTGTGTGTGTGTGTGTGTGTGTGTGTGTGTGTGTGTGTGTGTGTGTGTGTGTGTGTGTGTGTGTGTGTGTGTGTGTGTGTGTGTGTGTGTGTGTGTGTGTGTGTGGCCTAGCATTACTGTGGGGACTTAAATCTGTTTATACAGTCACGTGTGAGGACTGGCTTCCCTTATGGGGACAAAATGGAGGGGAATCATTAATTTTAGGGTGAAGACTTAGTTAGTGTAAGTGTAAGGGTAAGGGTTAGGTATGTGTTGGTTATGGTTAAGGTTAGGATAAGTCTCCAGGAAATGCATGTAAGTCAAGTAATGTCCCCTGAAGTAATGTATACATGGTATATGTGTGTGTGTGTGTGTGTGTGTGTGTGTGTGTGTGTGTGTGTGTGTGTGTGTGTGTGTGTGTGTGTGTGTGTGTGTGTGTGTGTGTGTGTGTGTGTGTGTGTGTGTGTGTGTGTGTGTGTGTGTGTGTGTGTGTGTGTGTTTGATCTTCTGCTGTTCTTCTGTTTGTCTGCCCACACAATTTCCACAGCTAGACAGCTTTCACAACATTACCTAGACTTGGCTCTGGAACAGACCGACATTTTAGCACTTATCAATCTTTGAGGTGTCATAAGTTTAACACAAAAATAACTTTCCTTTTTTATTCAGATTTTAGTTTTCACTCAAAGTAAAGCTGCAACATGACTTTGTGTATTTCATGTACAAAGGTCTCTGTGGTTCCTGTTTCCAATCACTTTCGCTGTGCCTTCAACTGAACACATTCTAACACATTCACTCTTTTCTTTATTATTGAACTTATTGATATTTTTCAGCTTCTGAGTTTTAAACTTCTGCATTTTGTTAAATCTCTGTTCCAATTGTTCTTCTAACACTGCTATGTGCAATAAACACTATCTAATATAATACAATATGAGCATTTTAATTTGTTTATGATTTTACTGGCTGCTATGTAACTACATGTATTTGTTAACTTCCTTGTTTATTTGTTTTATGTGTACTTTTTAAAAATGTTAGTGGGGGTTTGAATACTCTATTCAGCGTATTCAAAATGTAACAAAGTAAAAAATGTTTTACCAGAATTCCAATAAAATATAAATGTAAACAATCAAACAGTAATAAATTAATTAATTAAAGAAACTTAGAGATAAATATAAATACAAAAAGTTGATGAAAAACGGTTTTCATAAACTAATATTACTTATTTTATTGATTTATTTAATTGTATTAACTTGTCTTTGACTCTTTTGTTAATATGGTGGTCTACTAATCTCATGTTTGCCTTTTGTCTGCACTTTTGCTTTGCTGTTAGAAAATGTTCCTGATCTCGGACAAAAAAAGGATTTCTGATTCTGATATTTTTCACTCTTTCTTTTCCCAATTCACTTTAGTGTAATGACGCCTTTCCCCTGATTTGATTGGAGGTGTTTCAGATGAGCTGTGGGTGTTTCTCAATGTCGAGGACGCTTCCTTGGTAGGACAAGTCCCTCCGAGTCAGGTCCTTCAGAAGCGATGCAAGAATCCTTCCTAGCCTCGGAAAACGAAGAATGGTGGAACAGGCTAACAGGTGTGCGTCATATGCGAGGCCCCGCCTTAAATGGAGCGCGATTTCCGCCAAAGATTTGGAAATTGGTCCGTGCGCAAAGCATTGTGGGGATTTTAAGACCGTGGAGGATACACATGTGCAGCCTCGAAATTTCCCGCAACGAAGCACGCCGGCCTCGGTAGAATTCCAAGTATGCTGGACATTGGAACAGTCCTTCGGCGGGACTCGATGACGTAGCATGCTTTAAATAGTGGCTCTGCAGCAGCCTTCCTTGACATTGAGAAACACCCAGAGTGTGGTGACTTGCTGCTAATTAGAAATTAAGAGCAGCTTGATGCATTCCTCTCTTGACCAATCAGGGTGTGACGACGCCCTTACTTAAGGTCTTAAGAGAGGTGGAGGTATGCACATTGAGGGCTTTCTGATCCTTCTCCAGTGTCTCAAAGTAGGAGGGTCCCACATTCACTTTTAATCTTGGGAGTAATGAAGAGAATACCTCCCGCACACTGGAAACAATTCATTGTTGTTGTTTTTTTTAAGTGAAAAATTGCTTGGTAAGATTTCTTGAAATAAGAAGGGATATTTAGATAAATCAGATCTTCTAATTAGCTGGAAGAACTTATTTTGAACTATATTTGACCAGAATCAGGAGATGTTGTTACAATATAAGCCGCAAATGCTCAAAAGTGTTCTGTTTTCTGATGGTAGTCGGTGATTTTCTAATAAATATGTGAAAATAAATAAGAGATACGACTCAAAATAAGATTATTTGACTTAACAAGATGATGCATTGTCTAAAAACAAGACCCTATATCTCACTGCAGTGTTAGTTCTGAAGTTATGTCTTATATCAAGTGGAGAGACACATTCTGACTAGATATTAGACGAATATACTGGGCAAGATTTCAAGTTTTTGTGGTGCATCCTGGAGCTGGGGGTTGATTGGTGTTTTACTTTCTCCCATTTATCAATAATGGAGATTCCTCCGCTCATCAGCCACTCTCAATGGCTTGACTGTCAGTATGACGGATGCTTTTTCTTATGTTTAGCCATAATGCTTTTGCAAAACATACATGGTACATTATAATACATGATGCACTGCAACAGCCTTACAAGGAACTGCAGGCCTCAGAGAAGTGCAGTTATTTATCACAAGAGACTCAGGGATATCATCTAAAGTATATTCGAGCACACAGGTTTAAGATAAGATAAGATAAGAAGTACTTAATTGATCCCAATTTGGGAAATGTTTGCGTTGCAGCAGCATAAAAAGACATGGCATTGTACATTAGAGAAATTAAAAGACTAGAAATAAACAATTCAAAATGCAAACATCTCAAAGAGAAATAAAATAGCATTAAAAAAAGAAAATATACATGTTGAAATACAAATTTATATACACATTAAGTGTGTGTTTAAGGCAGAATACTTTTATATGTGAGGGTTTGTCTTCAACTGGTGTCCAAATCCGGCAGTGGCTCAGTCAGTAGGGGCTTGGACTGTTGGGTTGCCGGTTCAAGTCCCCAACCAGACCTAAGTATGGAGTGTGGACTGCTTCGAAAGGTCCCAGTTCACCTCCTGCCCTGCCGTGGTGCCCTTGAGCAAGGCACCAGACATCCCCCTTCCCCCCCCACTCCCATTGCTCCACGGGCGCTGTACAATAGCTGCCCACTGCTCCTAGTACTAGACTCCTGGTACTAGGATGGGTTAAAAGCAGAGAACACATGTCACTGTGTGTGCTGTGTGCTCTGCCCCTCCTAATTCTTCTAATTCAAATGTTAATCTTTCAACCTTTGAGTGTGTTAGAAATCACATACTCAACGTGCATGAAGTCTCACTGTCTTCAAATGATTAAGTATGATCGTGACAGCAGGTTCATATGTGTTTGCCTCTACTGTGTTGGAGCGCTAGCCAATCTTTAAATCTGTGTGCTCCTGTACACAACTCCCTCCTCCCGATGTATTTCATGACCTGTTTTTCTGAATCTTTTTGTCAGTGATTGAATTCAAACTAAAGACAAACAGTGACTTTTTTGGCCAGGCCAACGCTGCAACCTGTTTCCTTGAATAAGTCGTGAGTCAGACGGAACATTATGAAAGCTCTCCTTCGAAAGCTATCTTTGGCTCAATCAAAAACCTTGAGTCCACGTGTCCTTCCTCCCACACACAGCCTCTACCTGAAGCAACTGCAGTTATCTTTGTGTTACTGCACTGCTGAAGAAAAGAGATGGACAAGTGAGATATTAAGTCGGAGATAAACAGAAAGAGAAAGAGATTCGCAGAAAAGAGAAACTGCTTTCGACAAAATCTATCTCTTGGCTGTGAATCACCCGCTCGCTGTCCCCATGGAGCCCACGCAGCCAACTCAAGAGGTGTATAAATAGTCATTATCATTTAAAAGCCGTTTTTAAAATGACAGAATGAGAGAAACAAGGCGAGCGAACATCACATCCCGCCCA
This sequence comes from Pogonophryne albipinna, assembly GCA_028583405.1. NCBI lineage: Eukaryota > Metazoa > Chordata > Actinopteri > Perciformes > Artedidraconidae > Pogonophryne > Pogonophryne albipinna. The sequence goes on from CM053250.1 coordinate 2,864,539, forward strand.
CACACAGACCTGCTATCAGCCCAGTTAACTCCCGCAGTGGGTTTTTTCTGTGCCGTCGGTCTGTTTCTCATTGACACGCTCAGCATAGATGCGTCCAACACGTGTGTGGTGTCAGTCTGACTGTGATGAAGGAATACATCAACAAATAATCGACTTGTAGTTGACTGTAACCCTCGCTTAGTGATTATTCATGCAATCTTTTTCTGTTATTTTGAGGGATGTTGTGGTGCAGGAAATATTCCTAACACTTGGACATTAGTTAGCATTTTGACACTACCCGTTTGCTCGCCTCAAAGTCGGTGGTTTTTAGAACTTTGTTTGGTTATATGGCTGAAATAAGGTCTTTGGTTAATACAAGCTAAAAAGATTATTAGTTTTGAGATGAAAAAATATCCAATCAAATCAAGTTCAATCACAATAAAAGACAATAATTTACAACAGAAATATAAAAAACAAAAACACAGGGAATAGTCATGAGTCGTGCTCCGCTCTGACTAGAAGGCCAGGGAGAAAAAGGTTGTCTTTAGTGAGGATTTAAAAACCCCTAGGGTCTGGGCTGACCTCACATGGAGGGGCAGAGTGTTCCAGAGCCGGGGGTCCAGCTGCTGCGAAGGCTCGGTGCCCTCGGGTTTTGAGCCTGGTCTTAGGCACTATCAACAGCAGCTGGTCAGCCGACCTTAAAGCTCTGGCTGGGGTGTAGCGATGGAGGAGTTCGGCTATATAGGCCGGAGCCAGCCCATTTAGGGCTTTGAAAACAAATAAAAGGAGTTTAAAATCTATTCTGAACCGGACTGGAAGCCAGTGTAATGAAGCCAGAACTGGGGTGATGTGGTCACGCTTTTTGTGGCCAGTCAGAAGACGTGCAGCTGCGTTCTGAACTAGATGCAGGCGTTTGATTGACGCCTGGTCCATACCCACGTATAGAGCGTTGCAATAGTCCAGTCTCGAGGAAACAAAGGCATTAATATAAACAATAAATAAACATTGAATGTGTTTAATTGAATAGTAAAGGGGTTTAACGTTAATGGCAGGTTGTGTGTGAGAGAGAATAAATAAGACAGCCCAATATTTAAAAAAATATATTTAGCATATTTCGCAACTTCCCGCAATTTCACCGCATAAAATCACATAAAAACCCAGCATGTTTAATCGCATAATCAAGGGTTTTAGCCCGCGTTTTTCTGGAGGGTCTAATTAATAACTCTTTCTAGGTCTTTAAAAGATAAATACAACTTGGTCTAGGCCAATAGTCTTATTTAAAAAAAGCAGGATTTGACTACGGATATGTCACTAATTACCCCACGGACGAAACTCTGAAGCTTCTCTGTGGCTCAAACAAGGCGTTTGCTAACATGTGTTTAAATAAGACTAGTTAACTGTAATGCAGCATTAGCGGCTTTTAGCTTAGCGGTGGTGACGTGATGTCATGTGACCGTGATGTCATTCCTTTATAGCTTTGTAGGTCGGCCTACAAATATCCGAGAACATCTTCCCAAATAGACTATCCAAGAGTGTTTCTAATCTTCAAATCCAACTCTAGAAAGATATGAAATGATTGTATTTGTTAAATGTTGAACTTCATTATTTACTTGTGTTTCCACTCAATTATTACCTACATGTTTTGTGTTCTAGTGGCTTAAAATGTGGTATTTTGTATATTAATCTACAGCCAATTGCCAATTAGCATAGACAGGAACGTCCTTGTCGTAACAAAACGGCTACCTATTAGAATAATACTACCATTTCATTTAATTTAGCTATTGCTTTTATCCAAAGTGATTTATAATAAGTACACTCAATCATGGAGATACAAACTAAAGAAAAGCAAGAACACTGCAGATACGTTTCACCTGTTAATAAGCCAAACAATTGTCCATTTGTCCAAGGTGCAGTCAAACAGGAATGAGGCTCCTGTCCTTTAATCTTTCAAATTCACTGCAAAAGAACATATTTGATGTGAATCGGTGAAGTTGCGTTCCTCTGAATGTGTGTGTTCTTACGCTGTGACTTCAGACATCCACACATTTCCTCCCAGTCTACCTCCCCCTGTATTAGTGAAACTATAATAATATCCTAGCCAAACGCTGCCTCCTGTTTCTCGCTGGTGCGTCTGTCCTGTTTCCCGTCATCGTTGGCGTCCGCCCACGCCGGGGAGTCGGCACATGGAGGAAGAGGAAGTGGAAGTATGTGATTAAGGCAGATCCAGGCCTGCCTGCCCAGTGTGTGTGCAGCTCAGGTGTGAGTAATGCTCTGCCACTAGTGAGGGGAATTACGGCTCTATGAAGGGAGTTGGATGTTATGGCTCCGTTCCTTCCCGAGAGCTGTTCAAAAGAGCCGTTTTTTTTTAAGGGGGCGGGGTTAATAGGTTTATCTGCTAAATAATCACCAGGATAGAGTGGTGCAGGAACGAGTCCTATAACCTGGAAGTGAGTCAGCATATTACCACTACCGGTTTGTCGTCTCAGAGTCAATGGGTTTTCTCCATAGGATTTTAAAAAATAGCTTGAATAAGGTCTGTGGTTGACACACATTTAAGAGACTGTTCACGTTTTGTTCTACGACATTAAATACATCAGCAGTGACCCCACTGGGGATTTTTGACGTGTCTGAAAAACGATGGTTGTTACCAAGTGGCTGAATAGGACTACAGAAGTCGTCGAGGGCGTTGTACGTCATTACACCGAACACGTAAACACTCCTGCTAAGTTTGTTTGCCCTGTTCTGCTTGAAAGCAAGTCCTCCTGCAGACTGTTCAAACAAACGCTTCAACTCGTACCATTTTGAATCTGTATGTTTGAATATGGATCTTAAGTTGGCGTGACGTTGAAGCAGCGACCCTGCTGTAGTTCCTTTATAGCATAACGTTAGCATTTAGCTTCTGGCGATTAGATTTATGATTCGAACATAATAAAAGTAGGTTAGACATGTGGAGATTATCCGGCTGAACAAAACGTGCATTCATCAAACAGGTTCGTTTTCCACAGACCTAATTTCAAGCTATTTTCCAAAATCCTATGGAGAAATCCCATTGCTTTCTGTCGAGGAAACCAGCAGCTTCCTTCAGGGTAAATACGTCATCCCTGCACCACTCTATAATGATTGACTGTATTGCCAGAAATCTACTTTTACTTAGTAAAAACAAAAGTACTATTAGTTATCTCTATCAGTAGCTCCAGCCCCTATCACACAAACATAATCCATTAGTCTTTTTTCTGAGCATCATTGCTGTCCTATTGAAGGGCCAGACAGCAGGTAGTCTGAGAAGAATCCCTTTCTTTCAAAGCTTTTCAGAAAAGAGCGTGAGTCATTATTGGTTGAGGAGAAATCCATTAGTGACAGATATTTGAAACTACTCACCTTGCTTCCTTTTACATCTCCCCCTCCTCATCAATACCTCTCAATGCTACTCTGCCATTATGTTTAATATTATCCCCATTCAGAGAAAAAGAGGTAAATATAGAAACCACTGTGTGTCTGTTTTTGTGTTTTTCAATCATCTAGCAGAGGCTTTCAATGGAATAAAGAAGCGTGTCCCTGGTCCGGATGAACCCTCGCTCACCGTCTGAAAGGGAAGAAAGAGTTGAATGGAAGCTGCTTTTATTCATAGAAACATCTCTGAGCTTCATACAGGTCCTTATTCTTATTATTGTATTAAACGGAACTAATGTGCAAGTTGTATTTCTCTAGGGTTAGGGTTGACAACTGGAAGACCTTACTAAATGAGATCAATACATTGAATATTTATTTCAAGCATGTCCATTTTCCAGATCTTTTTTGTGTCAATGTGGTTTATTAAAAACATTGGTACCACTTTACAATAAGACGACCCTTATAAAGGATTCATAACGGGTTTATAATTAGGTTGTGAATTAGGTTATAAACACTTTATTAATCATTAAGAACCATTTATAAACCAGTTCTAACATACATCCACACAGGCTCACTATTTGGCAAGATGACTAAGCCTTACATTGGCTAGCGAGAATCAACTCAGTGAACAACAGACACCAAGGATCAGGGTCGGCGTCATGGGGGGTCATTCGTGGGCCATTCACCCTCAAATGAGTCACTGTGCCCCCCCCAACGCAGAGCTTTTTTTAAATCATATTATAAGTGAAAACATTTCCACTCAACGTGTTTTGTGTGAAATAAATCAGAAATAAAGAATACAAATCAAAAACACAGCCTGAGGTGTGCTCACTGCTGCTCTCTGATTGGTGTGTTGCTTGACCAATGACCCCCGACCTTTGTATTGTTGTCATTACGTGGCTGTGTGTTTTGGTGATCGTGCCACAACCGTGCATGTATGCACAAGTCATAGGTGCGCTATACAATAGCACTACACCCCTGCAATGTGTGTGAAAGGCAAGAGACTTTACAGCATGTTTTGAAATTGAAGTTGCGTTGGTGTTTGTGTGTTGGTTGTTGACTGCAGTGTGTGCCCCCCCCCCCCGTGGTAAATGATTTCCCCCCCCATTCGATTTGTTCTAGAGCCGACCCTGCCAAGGATGCTGGCGGATGAAGAAGACGAAGTAAGCTAAGTAGCCAATATAAGGCTTAGCAGTACAGATAAATGTGGGCTCACTATTTGGCAAGCAACCGGTCACAGTCGCCCTGTTTATCTCATGTCTTGTAAAAGCTTATTAATGATTTATAAAGTGTTCACAACCTAATTAATAAATGAATTACAAACTACTCGTAAACCCTTTATCAGGGTAGTCTTATTGTAAAGTGGTACCAAAACATTTGAATGTGCTTTTGTGCAAACATTTGGTGCAAAACAAGGTGATAACATGAATTAGACTGAAAGTAATTGGTGAAATCAGGATTTAAATCACATAAGATATCCAGTAATATAAACCCAATCACACAAAAACCACAAATTACTCTTGAAGTTGTCAACAATAATAACAAAACAATGTTTTTCAGAATAAAATTGAACATTTCTTCTGAAAGCAATAATTGGACTTGGAGTGTTGGATGTATTGGACTGGATTTTAGTCACATTTATTTGAGGTATTAGGTACAGATGTGTCGTCTGAGACACTATTGTAATTCCAGACTATTTGAAACAGGCTTGAACTAAATAAAACTAATCATTTGACATGTGGTAAGCCTTTTAAACCAGACTTAAATAGGTTTAAAAGGATAACACCATGCATGTTCTCCATTAGGAGGACTTTAATAGTTAATAAAAACGCTAGTGGCTTTTGGGATCTTCACACTTAGAGAAAATCTTGAGAGTTTTAACAACTTCTGAGAACAGTGAGTTTCCTTCCTTCTGTTTATTAATAATTATCATTATTATTTATTTTATCCATGTATTTATCTGAAGAATGTGTTAAAGTGTTAAAATGTGCTTTTTCCTTTTACACCTCCTTCCTCCCGGTTATTGCAAACAAGTCTGCCTCCATGTTTCTACACCAGCCTTCAATGAAACACCTCTAACTTGTTAATCTTCCCATAAACTCTCTCTTGAAGGAGGCTCTGATCATAAACCCAGCAGCGGAGCAGGAAGTCCATTAACAAACAGCAGGGGGGGGGGGGGGGCACCGGATGGAAGAGCCTGGCACCCGATGAAGGCTGCGGAGGCTTGTAAATATTTTAGTGCGTCTAATGTAATGTTTTCCCTCCAGAGGCGCTTGACACTCAACTTAACTCCTCACCTCTTTTCAAAATGTTAGATTATTGATTCCTGAAAGAGAAAGGTCAGAGGTCAGGGTCAAATGCTCAAGGACACGTTGTCAGCGGGCGGAGGTTCATCAACACGGGGGAATTTAAAGGGTAATTCCATCTTTAAAGGGTTTTCCAATCAATGAAAGTTTAGACAGTTTTACTGAATGCCTTCTTTCCCTTAGATTAAACGCTTTTATTGTTGCTATTTAAGATACAGCTGAATGCTAGATCTTAACAATCAGTAACTGCATGTTTGTCTTTATTTGATATTGTATTTATATGTTATTGTTTACTGTTGTTGTTGGCATTGCATAGCCTTCTTCCTGGTTATTTTTTTGTATTTTCTTTTGTTGCTCTATTCTTGTCTATCAAATCAATTTTTTTTATTTAATTTATTTGTATATAACTTTATTAAAGATGATATGTTTGCTGTAAAATATGACATATCCTTAAGGCCCTTTTTACGGTGGCCAACAGCGGCATGTCATGGCCATTTCCACTGATCATAATTCCATTGTTGAGGTCTACTAGAATAGAATTATACTGTGCAATTTTCCAAACTCACATTGGTTTCTCACAGCATCTCTGTAAACTACGTGTATTCACTCTCTCCACTAAACGGCTCGTTGCAGCTCTTGCCCCCCCCCCCTCCCTGTGAGCCCAGTGTGCTCCGATTGGTCGGGGCGTTGTGAATCGCGCTAAGCTCCGTGGAGGTGTGATTTCCTTGTTTAGCGATACACAGCCAAACACAGCCAAACTCACCCTGAGCACACACAAAGTCACAGCCGAAGTAAAAACAATAAGTGTGCTTGATATTGAGTAAGAAAAAGGTTGATAAACGCTGTGAGAATGGGTCTGCAGAGAGAATTTCACCGCGATCCCAACTGTCTGTTATCAGCCTGCAGCCAGGGAGGAGAAATCAGCAGAGCTGCCTGCACTGAGTGTGTGAGGAAGTCCGTGGATTGGCCAATTTGGACCAATCAGCGGGGGCTTAACGTAACGGCTCCGCGGACGTAACGTAACGGCTCCACGGATTGGTCCATTTGGTTCCGGGGACGACATGACATCATGATGTACCCGGAAAAATCAAATGGACAGTGACGTATCTCCAACGAGGCGTTTTGGGGAGGTATTTTCTGTGTTAGAGTTTTACTCACTACATGGTGTACTTTGAGAGTTTTGACTCTGCAGACCGTTTACATGCATAAAAACCTTCATAACACACAAGGGGACGGGTACTAACCGGAAAAGCATGACATGGGACCTTTAATTAGGAGAAACGCTGCACTTTCTGAAATGATCAAATAAAACATTTGCCAAAACACATGCAAATGAAGAAACAACCTTTCCAACCTGATAAAACATTCACAGAATTTCGAAAACATTCACCAACATGACTTGCATTTTCTTAAAAGTCCTAGTGGAGTTTAAAGGTCCCATGACATGGCCATTTCTACTGATCATAATTCCATTGTTGAGGTCTACTAGAATAGATTTACATTGTTCAATGTTCCAAACTCACATTGGTTTCTCATTCAGCATCTCTGTATAGTATGTGTATTCACTCTCTGTCCTACACGGCTTGGTGGAGCTGGATGTGTGATTATGTGTTACAATGGCGTTTGTTAGCAACCAGAAAATGACACCAGTAATGACAAACAGATGAGAATGCTGCGTGGGGTCTGGGTGCCGTGTTGGCGGACAGTGTGAGCTGGATTACTGGTGTCGTTTCCTGGTTGCTGCGTGGGGTCTGCGAGACACCGAGGATCTCAGCCTGAGCACACACACGTGAGTGTGTGGCAAACTGTGAGTGGAGATCCACGGAGCCGAGGCTGAGAAAAGATAAGGCTGAGTGTGTGTGTGTGTGTGTGTGTGTGTGTGTGTGTGTGTGTGTGTGTGTGTGTGTGTGTGTGTGTGTGTGTGTGTGTGTGTGTGTGTGTGTGTGTGTGAGGAGCTCCACGGATTGGTCCATTTGGACCCAGGCATGGTTACGTCACCATACTCAGGAAGAAAACAATGGAGAAAGAGAAATCTCCAACGAGGCGTTCTGGGGCAGCATAGACAGGTCTTTTCTGTGTTAGAGTTTTACTCGCTACAGGGTGTACTTTGAGGGTTTGTGACTCTGCAGACCGTTTACATGCAGAAAAACCTTCATAACACACAAGGGGACGGGTAATAACCGGAAAGCATGACATGGGACCTTTAAGACATCTATCAAATGGAGCATTTAGTTTAAACTTCTCTTTATTAAGTTTGTATGAACACACACAGTAGACTCGATATCATGCATTATGATGTATCTTGCTGAAAAAAGGCAAGATGTTATTTATATATTTATTATTATTTATTTATGTTACCTGTCTTTAACCAGGATAGGTCTCAGTGAGATTAAAAATCTATTTTTCATGAGAGTCCTGGCCCACGAATGGTAACAGCGCAGTCACACAACAAGTTAGCCCAAGCATTTACAGCCACAGCGGCTTCAAGGTCATTTAGAGTCGATGTGCTGCAACGAGCCAACAAAGAAGACTGCAAGATGGTCAAACAAATCGTCTTTCAAAATGTTTTATAAGGACATTTGTTTGACCTTTCAGTGGCAGAAAGCATGTGAAGATGAACTTTCATTCCCTCCGAATTCCTTCCTGCAGCCAGACATATTGGCTCCAGAGATTAAACACAGAACAAACTCCACGCCCTCTGACCCAGCCCAGCGCTCCGTGAGTCTGACGCCTGTCCGACTGACACTCAGGTGAAAGGTAAGAAGAGGAAACATCCTGAAATCAATATCCTCTCTGTGCGGACAACTCGCCTCCTCCGGCGGACATGTTAACGCTACGAGCAAAGAGCGACTCAAGCAGATTTAGCAAACTGCTGCTATATTATGCCGAGGGAAACATGAGCTCTCGAAGAACAGCAAATATATCAAGGGAAATGAATGCACTGCATTTCTGCAACTCTGAGATTCAGGGGTTTTCGCAGGGCTTGGAATTATTTTAGACATGTCTTTGTGTTTGGCATTACATTTGTGCCTCTATTTATGGACGTATTTATTTATTTTTCAATGGGATTATTAGTGAATTCAAAGGTTTTCAACACATTATTCGATCATTAATAAAGCCTAGTTACTACTAAGAGGCCTTCTATGAAGTATGACTAATTAGGACGTGGTGCTATCTGTCTTTTTTTGTATTTACTGTATCCAACACACATCTGGTTGAAGGGAAACTAAGAGTCAGATTTGATCACAGGAACAGTCATATGATAATGTAATAAACGTACAGTAAAAGGAAGTAAGGGGGCTGAAACATCTGTTACAGCAGGAGAGAGCACTGCTTGGGAGATCATGTGTTTGCAACGTTTATATCTGTTGGTCAAATCTACTTGTTGTTAACGTTACACCCCCACCAAAGCCTTTAACTCCTCTCACAGGTAGGTTCAGTCTGCAGATTTCTCAATGAAACACATCGTCTGGTGACACCGTGGGAGGAAGATTGCAAACACAGAAGGATATCCATGACAACAGACAGTGAAATGAACCATAATTTAACTTGATACTGCTAGGGTGTGTGTGTGTGTGTGTGTGTGTGTGTGTGTGTGTGTGTGTGTGTGTGTGTGTGTGTGTGTGTGTGTGTGTGTGTGTGTGTGTGTGTTCGTACTTGCTCATAATTGCTCTGGTGATTACAACGAAACCCTAGAAGGCTCCCCGTTGCATTACTTCCTTCCTTCTCTGTTCCTGGAGCCCAACACTAATGACTAACATTTACTGCCTAAATTACTCACACACACACACACACACACACACACACACACACACACACACACACACACACACACACACACACACACACACACACACACACACACACACCTCTATACACACGCACATTCTGGACACATAATCACAGAGACAGAGGCAGGCACACACTGAAGCCCACACTTGTAAAACACATTTTAAACCTACACTACCCATATCTGAGTACATCCAACTTTAAGGGGTTTCTTTAGTGTTACTTAAGGGGAATCAATAGTACATCAATCACAAGCTTCTTATTGTAATCTAAGACTACCAAAGTACAAATGTTTTGATGATAAAGCTGGTGTTTCTTCAATTATTCGGGAATACCAAAACCAGCAATGAGTTAACTCTATACTTCCAAACGTATCCAGTAACGCCTAACAGCAAACAGGCCGGCTCTATCAGCTTTGACTACACACAACCTTTATTAGTGGGTCTGTTTGCTTTAGGTGTAATAATGGAGAAAATATCCTCCACTTGAATCTCAAAACAGTTTTCACTTCACTACAAAGAATTAAAAGGCAATGGCGCACACACACAACCAAAACATACCCTTTACGTAATGATGATGTTTACCATTGCATCCTAACACGCACACACACACACGCACGCACACACACACACACACACGCACGCGCACACACACACACCTACACACACACACACACACGCACACACACACACACACGCGCACACACACACACCTACACACACACACACGCGTGCACACATGCACACACACATGCACACACACGCACGCACACACATCCACACACACACACACGCATGCACACATGCACACACACCCCCACACACACACCTACACACACACGCGTGCACACATGCACGCACACACACGCACGCACACACCTACACACACGCACACACACGCACACACACACGCACACATACACACACGCACATACCCCCCCACACACACCCCCCACACACGCATGCACACACCCCCCCCCACACGCACACACACACACGCACGCACACCCACCCACACACACGCACACACACACACCCCCCCCCACACACGCACACCCCCCCACACATGCACGCACACACACACCCCCACCACACACGCACGCACACACACACACACTCCCCACACACAAACACACACACACACACCCCACACACACATACACACACACACACCCCCACACACACGCACACACACACACCCCCCCCACACACGCACACTTAGGAATGCAGACGACCCTCGTAGAAGTTGACCGCCTCCTGCCTGGCCCTGACCCTTCCTCTCCTGTTTTATAATGCAGGGGGAGGAGGAGGAAGAGGAAGAGGAGGAAGAGGAGAAGGAGGTGTTATATTGCCTTGACCCTCCATTCAACTCGGCCAAACTGAACGTGAGGAGTGAGATGGATAGGATGGCAGACGGGCGTTCAGAGTTCAGTTAACTTTGTGGTTTCCTTGTGGTCGAGGTAAAGGAGCTGCTCAGTGGAGGTAATATCAGCTCCGTTGGCCTGCCGTCACCACCTTTAATTCCAGGTTTTAGGACTTGTTCCGGCACATTCTTACGTTTTATGGTGGATTTGTGATCCTTATATTCGATTCAATTTGATTATAACATTTGTATTTATGTCCCAGAGTACGTAAGGAGACATTTTAAAGCTTCCCATATGACTTTTCTACTGCGAAACAATGCAAGCACCAATACTGGCCTTGTGGTTTTTATAGTAAGTTTGTGTTGGACTCCTTTCTAGCATACTTTATTAAAGGAAACTGGAGTAACACCTGTTTGAGCGATCCATGGCTACACCCACGGCTTCCCAGAAATGTTTAAATATCATCCCATACTTTCCTCTCTGTTATTCCCACTGCTCTCCTCCTCTGCTGGACAATAGAGAGCTGAGAGCGACAGCTGCACTTTAACGGGGGGGAGGGGGACCAATAGGGAAAGGGGGCAATGAAAAGGAAATAAGGAACTACAAAATAAATTCTTTCCCAATGAGAAGGAGGGGAAATAGTGTCAAAAGGTCGTGGAGCTCACACCTCACCTGTGAAGAAAGCCCCACCCGAAGAGGAAGGCGTGAGAAAAGCAGGAGCTCGTTAATTACAGAGTGTTGGGAATGGGAAGGAACCATTTACAAGGTTCAAGGTTCTTTGTTTGGTCACACGAACAGCTACAGTGTAGTCATGCCGATGAAAATCTTAGGTCAAAGGCTTTTACATTTAGAAAAGTCAACAAAAATGTCTTAAATGAGTATGATGAACGTGAATATAGGCGTTTTTATGATTGTCAGGGCTGTGGTTGTCTTTTTTATCCCATAAAAGCAACAGCATGTGTTTGATTTGGTGCCGACGACGATCTGTTTACTTGATAACTTCACATAAAATGCCGTTATCTTGAAATAATTGTTGCTGTTAAAAGCAAAAACTTCATTAGTTAAAATTGAAAAGTCACGTTCAACCCACAACACAAAGGACACATACAAACTAAACATCCTTTAAAACACAGCAGGATGCCTTTACAGAGGGGGGAGTACTGTACCTTCAATTATTATACTTTATATGGATGCCTTTGAAACTTTAAAAGAGATATTGTTTATATTAGTTTATTAAGTCAGTCTTTCAATATATAATATAACTTCTCTTACCAATCGTTGGCCCATTGTTTATACTGAAAACATACATCTTTACACATTTCATTGTTTCTTTCCTCTTATTTTTTACAGTGTGTATTTTCCTTTAAAAGCACTTCATATACCGCCGGGATTTTATGTATTTAAATTAAGGGTTCTGCTTCGTATTTTAAGTATTTCTTTAAGATCCGAAATAAAAGCTTGTAGTTTATTTTGAAAATGTACTGTAACAGCTGATAATGAAGAACAATATGGCACAGGGTGGCAAAGCAGGCTTTAGTAACACACACACACACACACACACACACACACACACACACACACACACACACACACACACACACACACACACACACACACACACACACACACACACACACACACACACACGCACACACACACACACACGCACACACACGCACACACACACACACACACGCACACACACACGCACGCACGCACGCACGCGCACGCACACACACACACACACACACACACACACACACACGCACACACACACACACACACACACACACACACACACACACACCACCTTTTAGTTTAAAGTTGTTTTTGTTATTTTTACTGGATTTCTTTTAAATTAAAGAAACGTAGAATAGCAGCATCGTTGTCCTTAAGCAGTTTGCTGCTCATACTTGGACTTAAGTAACATTTTGAAGAACTGTTTCTAAATGGCACAATAATATCTGGTATTTTAACTTCAACCTTTGTAAAATATCGAAATATTCCATATAAGTCTGGAGTATAATATACGTAGGGTTTAAGGGTCACATGCTGGTTAGCCATATGGAAGATACACTAAGAGGGGCAGCAGAGGTGGGAAGTAGTGGAGTACAAATACTTTGTTACTGTACTTAAGTACATCTTTCTGGTATCAGTACTTTACTCCACTACTTATTTTTCTGACGACTTTTTACTTTGACTTCTTACATGTTGAACACAAATACCTGTACTTTCTACTTCTTACATGTTGAACACAAATACCTGTACTTTCTACTTCTTACATGTTGAACTCAAATACCTGTACTTTCTACTTCTTACATGTTGAACCCAAATACCTGTACTTTCTACTTCTTACATGTTGAACCCAAATACCTGTACTTTCTACTTCTTACATGTTGAACTCAAATACCTGTACTTTCTACTTCTTACATGTTGAACCCAAATACCTGTACTTTCTACTTCTTACATGTTGAACACAAATACCTGTACTTTCTACTTCTTACATGTTGAACCCAAATACCTGTACTTTCTACTTCTTACATGTTGAACACAAATACCTGTACTTTCTACTTCTTACATGTTGAACACAAATACCTGTACTTTCTACTTCTTACATGTTGAACACAAATACCTGTACTTTCTACTTCTTACATGTTGAACCCAAATACCTGTACTTTCTACTTCTTACATGTTGAACACAAATACCTGTACTTTCTACTTCTTACATGTTGAACCCAAATACCTGTACTTTCTACTCCTTACATGTTGAACACAAATACCTGTACTTTCTACTTCTTACATGTTGAACACAAATACCTGTACTTTCTACTTCTTACATGTTGAACACAAATACCTGTACTTTCTACTCCTTACATGTTGAACCCAAATACCTGTACTTTCTACTCCTTACATGTTGAACACAAATACCTGTACTTTCTACTTCTTACATGTTGAACACAAATACCTGTACTTTCTACTCCTTACATGTTGAACTCAAATACCTGTACTTTCTACTTCTTACATGTTGAACTCAAATACCTCTACTTTCTACTTCTCACATGTTGAACACAAATACCTGTACTTTCTACTTCTTACATGTTGAACACAAATACCTGTACTTTCTACTTCTCACATGTTGAACCCAAATACCTGTTCTTTCTACTTCTTACATGTTGAACTCAAATACCTGAACTTTCTACTTCTTACATGTTGAACCCAAATACCTGTACTTTCTACTTCTTACATGTTGAACCCAAATACCTGTACTTTCTACTTCTTACATGTTGAACACAAATACCTGTACTTTCTACTTCTCTCATTTTCCAAACAGCTGGTTCCTTTAGTCTGAATGTGTGTTTGGTGGCGTGATCATTATTCTTTAGAGTCATTGCGTGCCTATTGATTTGAACACGATCCGTGTATCCATCATTTCCTGGTCTTCTCTAAAGAAGAGGGACCAATGGAAACGTTGTCATGTTGCCGTTGTTCAGCATGGAAACATTCATTAGCTAACAATGACATTATTGTTCTATTAATATAAAGGGAGGTCAGGTACTCTTTAAAACAGCTGGGAGTTATGGGAACTTTTTACTGAAGTACATTTCAAAGCCCTCTTTACTTTTACTGGAGTAAAGAAGTTTAGTCAGTACTTCTACTTTCACCAGTGTATTTTTAAACACGAGTATCTGTACTTCTACTTGAGTAAAGGATGTGTGTACTTTTGCCCTCTCAGTCATGGCTGAGATATATGTTGAATATTCCCTGAAAACCCTGCGTCAGTGAGTGTGTTGCACTCTGTTTAACCCGACTTCCAGGCTAGCCGCGGGCCATCGATCTGCACAAAGGCCTTATGGGGCCCCTGAGGAAGGAGGGGCCACGGAGAAAGGATGAAAGCGAGGAGGAAGGAGGAGCGGGGGTGTAACAGACGTGAGCCCCAACCACCAATGAAGGGCAGATTTCATGCTGTCTGAGAAGCAGCGAGGAAACGTTTTGAATGTGTGTGTGTGTGTGTGTGTGTGTGTGTGTGTGTGTGTGTGTGTGTGTGTGTGTGTGTGTGTGTGTGTGTGTGAGTTTGTGTAACCCTGAGTGTGTGGGAGTGACTGGAAGTGTTGAGCAGAGCCACTGAAAGGTGTCAAATGTTTTTTGTGTGAAGTAGAGGAGGGATTAGCAGGAGGACAACGCAGGGCAGTAATCCCTGTTTTTCATTCCTTCCTCCTCCTTCTCCCTCCATCCTCCCTGCATGGCGAGGTTCCCTTTCTTTCTTTCTTTCTTTTTCACGGGTTTTACATTTACAACTGTGAGAGAAAGTTGAATCACAATGAGAGAGAGAAACTGACGGAGATTGAAGGAGGTTATCGGAGAGCAGGGGGGCATTTGTAAATGAAAAGATAACAAGATGCTTGTCTTTATGGAGCTGACAATTCAAGGCAGCTGCTGATTGGTTCCTGCCGCTGAGGGCTGACTCTGACCTGGCATTGGCACCAGTCAGTGTCCGTTAAGACACTTTGAGCATGACCAATCAGCAGCAGGGACAGTCAGGGTTAAACAAAAAGACTGCTTCTTTACTCCAGCAAATCCACAACTTCACCCAATGATTGACTTTCTGTATTTTGCCTCCAAAAGAAAGAAACTAAGGACCTATACTAGAAGTGGCAGAATCAGAGCACACACATCAAATCTACTTTTAGTGGCGGCTTCATCCTCTCTATGAGCCACTTTTAAGATCTTTTAAAAACAGACTTTCCAATCGTTCAAGTTATTAGTTTACTCCCAGTTGTGATGACTTGTCTTGCTTGTGTTGTGTGTCTTTGTGCTGATTTAAAGTTAAATCAAATTGTTGCCACACAAATTCAACAAACAAAAAAGGCCTTTACAAGAGAAGAAACAAAGGAGGCAAAACTCTAAATGATGAACAAACTTAGATGGTCTTTCTTTCTGGTATAATAACATTATTTTACCGCCAATAACTGTGTCTTGTTGTCCATTTCTGAGTCTCTTAGCACAATGTCTGTGCTTGTAGGCTGTTTAATGTCCTGCAGGTTCCAGACAACCCATTTCATCCATCGGTCTACAGTTTTTTCTAGGCTAGTTCGCCACACCAGGGCCTCAAATAGAAACCTGTAGTCAAAGGTGTGTGGTCGAGATACATAATCTATGTTTAAAGGAGACGCTGACACCTCTCTGACTGCCTGTACACACAATGTAACAGAAAAAAACAATGTCCATTTCATTTGCAATTCCACTTACAGTTAACATGTATTTGCAGAAGTAGTTTGCATAGAAACAAACCACTTGCTATACATCTTACATGAGCAGAAATACAACATGGCTGATAACTTTAATACAAAGTGATGTGCATTTTAAAAACACACTTTGCACTGAATGTGTCAATTAGTCAAGGACAGCAAATAAGCCAACCACTTTCATAGTCATTGAATCATCAAGTTGTTTTAAAAATGCTACGTTTAGCTTCTGAGCTAATTGGCTGTTTCTCCTTATCTGTCAAATGTAATATCTTTGTGCTTTAGAATAGTGTGCAGACAAAAAAAAGCAACTTCAAGACCTTCACTTGAGCTCTGGAAAGAATGTTATGGTCATAGTTTTTTCAGTCTTTGGATTGACAGCCATTTGATTCGATGAAGCCGAGCCCTGGAACAGCTGGAGTTGCGTCATGAAGAAAGGCCTCACAGGGAATTGTACTGCAGCAAACCTCACCCAGACTCACTTCACCATGCATGCCAGAAGTCAACTCTCATTACCTGTTGCACTGCTGATCAACTCTGCATCTGCCCATACACTACTTCAGCAAATAGAAACATTTACTGGTGTTTTTCGAAAGGATTATAAGATAAGATGGAACTTTATTTATCCCCGTGGGGAAATTCAGGCATTTATAGCAGCAACAGGGTCAGAGTGAAAAACAGGATTCACACAATAAAGTGAGAAAGTGATGAAGTTACTGTTGAAACAAGATGTCACAGTAAAATGTTGAGCATATTTGGATGGGGGGGGGGGGGGGGGGGGGGGGGGGGGGGGGGGGGGGTGCTAGGTGCTATGTGGAGCCTCACAACCGTGCCGCTTGTTGAGGCACCCTCCGCAAGGTGAGGCCCCACGCAGTCTGCATGATCGGCCTGTAGGGAGGGACGGCCCTGATGTCGTGGATATACTATTAGCGGGTTACATTATTACATTCTGGCGAGTTACACGGTGGCGAAACAGCTGAGGTGTAACGGCAGTGAGAAATAACACAGGAGTGTTGATGAGAGCACGGGGGCAAATGGTGTGGAAAAGCATCACCTCACAGTGTGAAGAGAGGAGGTGGGGTCAGAGGTCAGGGGCTTCCTGCTGGCTGTGAGGCGGCGCTTTTCCTGCGGTTCATTCATCGTGCCGCTGGTGGGGGGCGGCCCGGGTCACCGTGGGGTCAAGAGGTCAGCTTTTGAGGTGGCAGAGAGAAAGAAGTTGTGCAGAGAGATGTGCAGATTAAGAGGGTGGCCGCTCTGTTGAGGCTGAGAGGAGCTGAATGGAGAAGATTTAAAGTCAATAGAATAGAATTGGCACATGGACGTATTCAGAGATGCACGGAAATATCAGTGCTTTTTCTTGGAGGAATCCCAATTAGAAAAACAACACTTCTTGGCTTCTAATTGGGAGGTAAATGAGAAGATACATATGCTTTTTAATTCTGTGAAAACTGAGTTAGCCCTGAGGTTTTCTAACAGGTTTTTTTATTCCACAGTTACTTTAACAGGCTTTAGCTTGACCTTAGTAGGAGGGACCACATTAGTCCTGTCTTAGCTACTCTACACTGGCTTCCTTTAACTTTTAGAATTGATTTTAAGGTGCTTCTCCTCACATACAAAGCTCTAAATGGACAAGGACCCAGCTACATTGCTAACTCTCTAATAAACTACACACCCGCCAGAACACTGCGATCATCAGATGCAGGTCTATTAGAGGTCACCAGAAAGAGTCATAAGAAGATCGGTGATGCAGCCTTTGTAAACTACGCCCCAAAACTGTGGAACACGTTACCCAACAATATTAGGGAAGCCAATACGTTAGGCATTTTTAAAAGGCAGCTTAAAACCTATCTCTTTACCAAAGCATTTTACACTATTATACTGCACTATTCTCTATGTTTTATTCCCCATGTTTTTATTTTTAATTATTTCATCCCATGTTATGCTTTGCTCTTGCTGCTTGTTTTACACTGATTTTAGCACTTTGAACTGCAATCCCCTGTATGAAAGGTGCTATACAAATAAAGTTATTATTATTATTATTAGTAGAGAGGCTACGGAAATATTGCCCAAACTGCTGCAAAAAGTTCTCACTTCAATTATTTGACCTTGTTAAAGCAAGCTAATTACCAGTATATCAGGCAGCTTGGTTCTAAACCTATGCAAGTGGCAAGTGCACATACTCAATTGAAATCTCTACTCTTGCATAATGCTTGCAAAAACCTGACAGATCAGTAGACACATCAATCCAATAAGAAAAGCAATACCAGGAAAAAGTAGAAACAATAATATTATGCGACCACAATTTTCTTCTAAACATTTCTACGAAGAAGATACCTATTTAAATATATGGTTATATTTATATATATCGCCTTAATATTTGATGTTACTGATAATAACGCTGAAAAAGGATGACTCTATAGGTTATGCTTTCTGACCCCGGTTTCAACTAATTGTATTTTCTGGTACCAATTGTCTGTGTTAATAAGGAGTTGGTTGATTAAGGAAATACCACATGTGTTCAGTAACCCTACATGTACCTTCATGCATGCACTGACATCATAATCTAAACTTTTTAACGCTGATATTTCCAACCCTCTCTCTCCTCTCGCTGCAGATGTCTTCCTTGTCTTTCTCTGAACACTTTGTGCTACCTGTGGATGAGTCACACCCAGTCCTTTATCAGAACACCTTTAACCCTCGCCTTACTGACCTCTTGGAACCGCCACGCTCGAAGGCTGCAGCGACGGAACAAACCCTGTTCTTACTGTTTGTGTATCCTGACAGCGAGTACATTCCCTCCTGCTGTTAATACATCTGTCTGCATTCTTTCCCAGATTAGCCGCAGGCTGTGGCCTCCCCGTTGTGCAACAGAAGATTCATGTGGTGAAAGAGTGTCAAAACAGACAACTGGCCCGCAGTAGAGAGAGGGCAAGGTGGGTACTCTGTGTACTTTTCATTCTTAGCTGTGCATTTTTACAAAGCACGAGCACACTAGGTCACTCCGCGGCCTTCGACTGCACACAATAATAGAAGCATTCAAGACTGGCAATGAAAACACATGTGTCCTCAGTAGAGAAAAGCTGTTTCTATTTTCATCCATAATAGTTTGTACAACTTGTTTTCTGCAGTTACATTTATAGACAAGAATGATCACTTTTGTACCTTTCCCACAGTGTGTGTTATAAAGGTTTGTGTGCATGTAAATAATAATAATAATTCAATTCATATTTTAGCACTTGTACAGGTGCTCAAAGCGCTTTACATTACATATTGACAGTGGTCTGTGCATCTGATCATCAGATCAAGGGGGGTGCTGGGGAACTCCAGTTCGAAACCCGCTCCTGCCGCCACTGCGTCAGGCCGTTGTGTCCTTGGGCAAGACACTTCACCCGGATTTGCTCCTGTGGGTAATGTCCACAGTACATGTATGATACTAATGTGTACTTGTAAAAGCACCTCGATGACTTTGAGGCGTGAAGATGGACGGTGTGGCGCAGTGCACTGTGCAATGATCATCAGATCAAGGGGTGAAACCCGCCACTGCTGCGTCTGTAAAGCCGTTGTGTCCTTGGGCAAGACACTTCACCTGAACTTGCTCCTGTGGGAATTGTCCACAGTACATGACCATTGCATGATATGTGTAATGTGTATTTGTAAAGCGCTTTGAGCATCTGGAAAAGCGCTATAATAAATGTAAGGAATTATTATTATTATTATTATTATATTATATACTGGATATCAGACGTGTAATACATCCATACTGTGGACAATACCCACAAGAGCCATTTAGGGTGAAGTGTGTTACCCAAGGACACAACGGCTATTGAAGCAAGACATGGCGGTCCAGTCTTGATTGATCTGAGGATCAGTTCATTATCCCACTGGTTTGCAAACACCCCTAAATGGTCTCCAATGGCTAAAACCACAAAGTTCCCTCAATAACTAACTGTTGTAGCCTTGAAACAATCAAAATGTATATCGAACAACCAATCTCCTGGACATTAACTTGACCTTTGACTTTTAGGTACAATTATTTGTTAAATGTTAGTTGTACTGATACATTAGTTATTTATATATCGATCCATAAAGAAGAGGGTTTGGGGCCACATTTTCATTTTGTGCATTTTGATATTTTTTGAGTTTATTTAAAGTGGAATTATGTTCTCCAAGGACAAAATTAGGTTTACTCAAGTGATTCATTTATTACAGCTTCTCAGTATAAAATATGCCCACACGTTCTGTGGGCATGTCACACATGTTCTGACACTGTTCTAGCTGCTTCCACAGTGATTGAGTACAGAACAGAATGTCCAGGTGAGCTGAAGGAGGAGAAACAACAACAGTGAGTACAGCCTGTGCTTCCTGTCAGGAAAGCACCATGAACACTGACTTATACTCCGTGCACGTCAGCGGCCTCCAGAGATGGCAAACGTACACACATCCTTTCCTCAAGTAGAAGTACAGATACTCGTGTTTAAAAATACTCTGGTTAAAGTAGAAGTTCTGACTAAACTTCTTTACTCAAGTAAAAATAAAGAGGCTTTGAAATGTACTTCAGTAAAAAGTACCCATAACTAGCAGCTGTTTTAAAGAGTACCTGACCTCCCTTTATATTAATAGAACAATAATGTCATTGTTAGCTAATGAATGTTTCCATGCTGAACAACGGCAACATGACAACGTTTCCATTGGTCCCTCTTCTTTAGAGAAGACCAGGAAATGATGGATACACGGATCGTGTTCAAATCAATAGGCACGCAATGACTCTGAAGAATAATGATCACGCCACCAAACACACATTCAGACTAAAGGAACCAGCTGTTTGGAAAATGAGAGAAGTAGAAAGTACAGGTATTTGGGTTTAACATGTGAGAAGTAGAAAGTACAGGTATTTGAGTTCAACATGTAAGAAGTAGAAAGTACAGGTATTTGGGTTCAACATGTAAGAAGTAGAAAGTACAGGTATTTGGGTTCAACATGTAAGAAGTAGAAAGTACAGGTATTTGAGTTCAACATGTAAGAAGTAGAAAGTACAGGTATTTGTGTTCAACATGTAAGAAGTAGAAAGTACAGGTATTTGTGTTCAACATGTAAGAAGTAGAAAGTACAGGTATTTGTGTTCAGCATGTAAGAAGTAGAAAGTACAGGTATTTGTGTTCAACATGTAAGAAGTAGAAAGTACAGGTATTTGGGTTCAACATGTAAGAAGTAGAAAGTTCAGGTATTTGTGTTCAACATGTGAGAAGTAGAAAGTTCAGGTATTTGTGTTCAACATGTAAGAAGTAGAAAGTACAGGTATTTGAGTTCAACATGTGAGAAGTAGAAAGTTCAGGTATTTGTGTTCAACATGTAAGAAGTAGAAAGTACAGGTATTTGTGTTCAACATGTAAGAAGTAGAAAGTACAGGTATTTGGGTTCAACATGTAAGAAGTAGAAAGTACAGGTATTTGAGTTCAACATGTAAGAAGTAGAAAGTACAGGTATTTGGGTTCAACATGTGAGAAGTAGAAAGTACAGGTATTTGGGTTCAACATGTAAGAAGTAGAAAGTACAGGTATTTGAGTTCAACATGTAAGAAGTAGAAAGTACAGGTATTTGTGTTCAACATGTAAGAAGTAGAAAGTACAGGTATTTGAGTTCAACATGTGAGAAGTAGAAAGTACAGGTATTTGGGTTCAACATGTAAGAAGTAGAAAGTACAGGTATTTGAGTTCAACATGTAAGAAGTAGAAAGTACAGGTATTTGTGTTCAACATGTAAGAAGTAGAAAGTACAGGTATTTGAGTTCAACATGTAAGAAGTAGAAAGTACAGGTATTTGTGTTCAACATGTAAGAAGTAGAAAGTACAGGTATTTGAGTTCAACATGTAAGAAGTAGAAAGTTCAGGTATTTGGGTTCAACATGTGAGAAGTAGAAAGTTCAGGTATTTGCGTTCAACATGTAAGAAGTAGAAAGTACAGGTATTTGTGTTCAACATGTAAGAAGTAGAAAGTACAGGTATTTGGGTTCAACATGTAAGAAGTAGAAAGTACAGGTATTTGGGTTCAACATGTAAGAAGTAGAAAGTACAGGTATTTGAGTTCAACATGTAAGAAGTAGAAAGTACAGGTATTTGAGTTCAACATGTAAGAAGTAGAAAGTACAGGTATTTGTGTTCAACATGTAAGAAGTAGAAAGTACAGGTATTTGAGTTCAACATGTAAGAAGTAGAAAGTACAGGTATTTGTGTTCAACATGTAAGAAGTAGAAAGTTCAGGTATTTGGGTTCAACATGTGAGAAGTAGAAAGTTCAGGTATTTGCGTTCAACATGTAAGAAGTAGAAAGTACAGGTATTTGTGTTCAACATGTAAGAAGTAGAAAGTACAGGTATTTGGGTTCAACATGTAAGAAGTAGAAAGTACAGGTATTTGTGTTCAACATGTAAGAAGTAGAAAGTACAGGTATTTGGGTTCAACATGTAAGAAGTAGAAAGTACAGGTATTTGGGTTCAACATGTAAGAAGTAGAAAGTACAGGTATTTGTGTTCAACATGTAAGAAGTAGAAAGTACAGGTATTTGGGTTCAAAGTGTAAGAAGTAGAAAGTACAGGTATTTGTGTTCAAAATGTAAGAAGTAGAAAGTACAGGTATTTGGGTTCAACATGTAAGAAGTAGAAAGTACAGGTATTTGTGTTCAACATGTAAGAAGTAGAAAGTACAGGTATTTGGGTTCAACATGTAAGAAGTAGAAAGTTCAGGTATTTGTGTTCAACATGTGAGAAGTAGAAAGTACAGGTATTTGGGTTCAACATGTGAGAAGTAGAAAGTACAGGTATTTGGGTTCAACATGTAAGAAGTAGAAAGTACAGGTATTTGTGTTCAACATGTAAGAAGTAGAAAGTTCAGGTATTTGGGTTCAACATGTGAGAAGTAGAAAGTTCAGGTATTTGCGTTCAACATGTAAGAAGTAGAAAGTACAGGTATTTGTGTTCAACATGTAAGAAGTAGAAAGTACAGGTATTTGGGTTCAACATGTAAGAAGTAGAAAGTACAGGTATTTGTGTTCAACATGTAAGAAGTAGAAAGTACAGGTATTTGGGTTCAACATGTAAGAAGTAGAAAGTACAGGTATTTGGGTTCAACATGTAAGAAGTAGAAAGTACAGGTATTTGTGTTCAACATGTAAGAAGTAGAAAGTACAGGTATTTGGGTTCAAAGTGTAAGAAGTAGAAAGTACAGGTATTTGTGTTCAAAATGTAAGAAGTAGAAAGTACAGGTATTTGTGTTCAACATGTAAGAAGTAGAAAGTACAGGTATTTGGGTTCAACATGTAAGAAGTAGAAAGTTCAGGTATTTGTGTTCAACATGTGAGAAGTAGAAAGTACAGGTATTTGGGTTCAACATGTAAGAAGTAGAAAGTTCAGGTATTTGTGTTCAACATGTGAGAAGTAGAAAGTTCAGGTATTTGTGTTCAACATGTAAGAAGTAGAAAGTTCAGGTATTTGTGTTCAACATGTGAGAAGTAGAAAGTACAGGTATTTGGGTTCAACATGTGAGAAGTAGAAAGTACAGGTATTTGGGTTCAACATGTAAGAAGTAGAAAGTACAGGTATTTGTGTTCAACATGTAAGAAGTAGAAAGTTCAGGTATTTGGGTTCAACATGTGAGAAGTAGAAAGTTCAGGTATTTGCGTTCAACATGTAAGAAGTAGAAAGTACAGGTATTTGTGTTCAACATGTAAGAAGTAGAAAGTACAGGTATTTGGGTTCAACATGTAAGAAGTAGAAAGTACAGGTATTTGTGTTCAACATGTAAGAAGTAGAAAGTACAGGTATTTGGGTTCAACATGTAAGAAGTAGAAAGTACAGGTATTTGGGTTCAACATGTAAGAAGTAGAAAGTACAGGTATTTGTGTTCAACATGTAAGAAGTAGAAAGTACAGGTATTTGGGTTCAAAGTGTAAGAAGTAGAAAGTACAGGTATTTGTGTTCAAAATGTAAGAAGTAGAAAGTACAGGTATTTGTGTTCAACATGTAAGAAGTAGAAAGTACAGGTATTTGGGTTCAACATGTAAGAAGTAGAAAGTACAGGTATTTGGGTTCAACATGTAAGAAGTAGAAAGTACAGGTATTTGTGTTCAACATGTAAGAAGTAGAAAGTACAGGTATTTGGGTTCAAAGTGTAAGAAGTAGAAAGTACAGGTATTTGTGTTCAAAATGTAAGAAGTAGAAAGTACAGGTATTTGGGTTCAACATGTAAGAAGTAGAAAGTACAGGTATTTGTGTTCAAAATGTAAGAAGTAGAAAGTACAGGTATTTGTGTTCAACATGTAAGAAGTAGAAAGCACAGGTATTTGGGTTCAAAGTGTAAGAAGTAGAAAGTACAGGTATTTGGGTTCAACATGTAAGAAGTAGAAAGTACAGGTATTTGGGTTCAAAGTGTAAGAAGTAGAAAGTACAGGTATTTGTGTTCAAAATGTAAGAAGTAGAAAGTACAGGTATTTGTGTTCAACATGTAAGAAGTAGAAAGTACAGGTATTTGGGTTCAACATGTAAGAAGTAGAAAGTACAGGTATTTGGGTTCAACATGTAAGAAGTAGAAAGTACAGGTATTTGTGTTCAACATGTAAGAAGTAGAAAGTACAGGTATTTGGGTTCAAAGTGTAAGAAGTAGAAAGTACAGGTATTTGTGTTCAAAATGTAAGAAGTAGAAAGTACAGGTATTTGGGTTCAACATGTAAGAAGTAGAAAGTACAGGTATTTGAGTTCAACATGTGAGAAGTAGAAAGTTCAGGTATTTGAGTTCAACATGTGAGAAGTAGAAAGTACAGGTATTTGAGTTCAACATGTGAGAAGTAGAAAGTTCAGGTATTTGGGTTCAACATGTGAGAAGTAGAAAGTTCAGGTATTTGAGTTCAACATGTAAGAAGTAGAAAGTACAGGTATTTGAGTACAACATGTAAGAAGTAGAAAGTACAGGTATTTGAGTACAACATGTAAGAAGTAGAAAGTACAGGTATTTGAGTTCAACATGTAAGAAGTAGAAAGTACAGGTATTTGGGTTCAACATGTAAGAAGTAGAAAGTACAGGTATTTGGGTTCAACATGTAAGAAGTAGAAAGTACAGGTATTTGTGTTCAACATGTAAGAAGTAGAAAGTACAGGTATTTGAGTACAACATGTAAGAAGTAGAAAGTACAGGTATTTGAGTACAACATGTAAGAAGTAGAAAGTACAGGTATTTGAGTTCAACATGTAAGAAGTAGAAAGTACAGGTATTTGGGTTCAACATGTAAGAAGTAGAAAGTACAGGTATTTGGGTTCAACATGTAAGAAGTAGAAAGTACAGGTATTTGAGTTCAACATGTAAGAAGTAGAAAGTACAGGTATTTGGGTTCAAAGTGTAAGAAGTAGAAAGTACAGGTATTTGTGTTCAAAATGTAAGAAGTAGAAAGTACAGGTATTTGTGTTCAACATGTAAGAAGTAGAAAGTACAGGTATTTGGGTTCAAAGCGTAAGAAGTAGAAAGTACAGGTATTTGGGTTCAACATGTAAGAAGTAGAATGTACAGGTATTTGGGTTCAAAGTGTAAGAAGTAGAAAGTACAGGTATTTGTGTTCAACATGTAAGAAGTAGAAAGTACAGGTATTTGTGTTCAACATGTAAGAAGTAGAAAGTACAGGTATTTGGGTTCAAAGTGTAAGAAGTAGAAAGTACAGGTATTTGGGTTCAACATGTAAGAAGTAGAAAGTACAGGTATTTGGGTTCAAAGTGTAAGAAGTAGAAAGTACAGGTATTTGTGTTCAAAATGTAAGAAGTAGAAAGTACAGGTATTTGTGTTCAACATGTAAGAAGTAGGAAGTACAGGTATTTGGGTTCAACATGTAAGAAGTAGAAAGTACAGGTATTTGGGTTCAACATGTAAGAAGTAGAAAGTACAGGTATTTGTGTTCAACATGTAAGAAGTAGAAAGTACAGGTATTTGGGTTCAAAGTGTAAGAAGTAGAAAGTACAGGTATTTGTGTTCAAAATGTAAGAAGTAGAAAGTACAGGTATTTGGGTTCAACATGTAAGAAGTAGAAAGTACAGGTATTTGGGTTCAACATGTAAGAAGTAGAAAGTACAGGTATTTGGGTTCAACATGTAAGAAGTAGAAAGTACAGGTATTTGTGTTCAACATGTAAGAAGTAGAAAGTACAGGTATTTGGGTTCAAAGTGTAAGAAGTAGAAAGTACAGGTATTTGTGTTCAAAATGTAAGGAGTAGAAAGTACAGGTATTTGGGTTCAACATGTAAGAAGTAGAAAGTACAGGTATTTGGGTTCAAAGTGTAAGAAGTAGAAAGTACAGGTATTTGTGTTCAAAATGTAAGAAGTAGAAAGTACAGGTATTTGTGTTCAACATGTAAGAAGTAGAAAGTACAGGTATTTGGGTTCAAAGTGTAAGAAGTAGAAAGTACAGGTATTTGGGTTCAAAGTGTAAGAAGTAGAAAGTACAGGTATTTGGGTTCAAAGTGTAAGAAGTAGAAAGTACAGGTATTTGTGTTCAGCCACACTCCTACTCCCTGTGAACAAAAGCCATATACAGGTTTCTATTATCACTAATGTGTGCTTTTTTGCTCTGTTAAACAGGTTTGCATGTGTGTTAGGTGAGATTATATTGTCATTCACTTGGTATGAAATTAAAGCAGAGTTATGGGCTTCGAGAAAGTTAAAATGTGTAAATGTTCGGGAGCGAGACTCAACGCTTACTCCATCCTATCAAAACCCAATCTGTGCTTTTTCTACTCTATATAATAATAATATATTTTATTTCTATCGCGCTTTTCTTGAACCCAAAGACGCTTTACATTTGGGAGGGAGGGTAGACAAATAAAACAAAGACAAAGCCAAAAAGGCTTTTATATTTAAAATGTAATAAGATAGCTAACTCTTTATTAGTCGAGAAGCAGGGACATATACAGCATCACAGCAAAAGTGGCATAGCAGGTAAAAAACACACGAGAGGAATTCAGATTCTGATAGGGGTAAGGGTAAGGGTAAGGGTAAGGGTAAGGGTAAGGATAAGGGTAAGGGTAAGGGTAAGGGTAAGGATAAGGGTAAGGGTAAGGGTAAGGATAAGGGTAAGGGTAAGGGTAAGGATAAGGGTAAGGGTAAGGGTAAGGATAAGGGTAAGGGTAAGGATAAGGGTAAGGGTAAGGGTAAGGGTAAGGATAAGGGTAAGGGTAAGGATAAGGGTAAGGGTAAGGGTAAGGATAAGGGTAAGGGTAAGGGTAAGGATAAGGGTAAGGGTAAGGATAAGGGTAAGGGTAAGGGTATGGATAAGGGTAAGGGTAAGGGTAAGGATAAGGGTAAGGATAAGGGTAAGGGTAAGGGTAAGGGTAAGGGTAAGGGTAAGGATAAGGATAAGGATAAGGGTAAGAGGTACTTTATTGATGGCGAATTGGGACATTTTTGCGTCTTTATGCGTCTTTGCTGTAGCCATAGTTACCAAGAATGTGTTTTGTTTTCAATAATGTCATAACACGTACTGTAACTGAGTTACTGACACAAATTCAAATCATGGCATTTTTCTGTGCGCTATGACTTTAAAATAAGCAAAATGCAGTGTAATTTAAAAAGAAGTAGCCATGGTTTACTAATCCCTGCGGGGGAAAGTTAATTTCTCACTCTGTTGTGAACAACCCAGTTGAAATACAGACATGCATACTGTATATACATTAGGCCCAAATCCAATTACCATCCTGTTTCCAAGCTATGGATTGAGCTCCTGCACCCCCACCTACTTCGAACCAGCGTTTTCCATATGCAAAAAGTGGATAAATCCCCCAAAACATTGACGGTGTGTTTTTCCCACAGTTTTCTTTGCCACTTGAATAAATCCACGAGGAAAATTGGTTAAGGAAACATGAATATTTGGTGGACATTGACACACATTGAAGATACAATTCATAAACTGATATATGGACGATTTTTATAAATTATAATAACCATGGGCCACCCTGAAAGAAGAGTCTGATAATACTATTTGTGATAGTGTTGCAGCAAAGACTCGGCTTTAACTTGAGCCATAGTTAACAAGAATGTGTTTTGTTTTCATGTCATAACAAATAACTAACTTTGATACCATTTAAAAAAAAAATGGTGCTGTACGACTTTATACGGAGACAAAACTTGAACACTGTCTTTTTGTTATTTGTCCCGCATTAAATATTCCCCTCCTATCAAATAAACCCCCCAGTGGAATTGGTCTGAAACCGTCACTGATACTAACGTGGAAACATACTATTATATATGTCCTCAAAGCAACCAGACTTAAGGCCCTGACAAACCTACCCGATTTTGGGAGTCAGAGGCCATCAGAGGCAGTCGGGCATTCGCGGTGCCCTACTCAGGTTGGTGTGTCCCGCACCGTCGTTGCTTTACGGCACAGTTTCACACCTCCCGCGGCCAAAGAAATCACTCTGATTGGCTGTTGCCTCTTTTGAATGACGAATACACACTACCGCTGCCTGCTGGTAAGGACAGTTATTGCCACTCGTCAACTGAAGTCTTTGCGGTGTGTTCGTAGGCGGGCGGCGTAGGCCTCCTGTTCCTGTAAGCTCAAACAGCAGCAAGAGTACTTTTGTTCACATTCACTGGAAACAAAAAACGCCCACACATAAAAAGGTCAAGTAGATTTGTACAGTTTGTTCAGCAGCTCCTCATCATAACTCCCTCCAAACCCACACTGTGAAACAAATGGAAAACAGTAAAGCCCTAACCCAGGAACATAGGACTGATGGTTAGACGATAGGGTTAGGAGCTGGGTTGCGGTCGGATAGTTTAAAAATCAGCTCCTAAGTTCTAACCCTATCTCCTATTCCTTGACCTCTGAGTGAAACGTTAAGGGATAGTGGATAGGAGAATTCAAAAGGACTTAGGAGAAGAGACTGAGGTACTTTAGAGAATCCGACTGCACTTTCACTATCCAACGTGTTTATGATGCGCCAGCGGACGTCATTTTGTGCGTCTGCTGCTGTGGGGAAACTATGGAAACTACAGTTTTCTATACAACGGACTACAACATGGATGTTTAATAAGAAGGAGGGACTACTGTAAACTCATCTAGAGACTCTGCACCGTGCTCTGATGCTGTTGCTTTGCTTTATGAACGTGGACAACAGAGAAACATATTCTTCATGACCAAAGTTGGAATTGAAATAAAAAAGGAAAGTGAAATTTATGCTCGTCACCCTCTCCCTCCGGTCCACATTAATACAAATGATCCCAATACATATGATTGTATGAAAAGATCTTAAAATCAATACAAATGTATTTATTATAAACGTTAGTCCTTAACACCTATCAGTGTGTATATCACCATTCAAACATCTTTTAAAAGTTGAACAAACTCCACACAGCTCAGTGAAATGTTGACTTTATTTGATCATTTCAGTCAAAACTAACGTTCATATTTCTCTTTTTGATTATAATACTGATGAACGTTCAAAACAAAGCACTTTGGCAACTTAACACATACGTTTTAAAAAGCTTAATAAGCACCGTAACGTTCATGATATCATTTCTCCGTCATAATCGTTTGTTTCCGTGAACGGCCGACTGTTGTGTGACGGCAAATGCTGCGGCTGCAATGCATTGTGGGGCAGCATTTTCTCCTCTCCTTTCGGTAAGGTAGGTCCAGTGGTTCCTAAGCTAAAGGAGGTTATAAAGGAAGTTTGAAACCTCCTTTCCTTTCATCTAGAGAATTGGAACGGCACTTATCATGGCTGCCACTGAGGGACTTCCGGGTCATTTCACTCCGTTAGGAAGGTTCCTAAGCTAAATGGACTATTCGACTTCAGCCATCATTTTTGGATTATCCGACCGCAACCTCAGAGTCCGGCGCACTTCTTGGGTGCTTGGGCTGCACATGTGTAGACTCCGCGGTCTTAAAATCCCCACAATGCTTTGCGCACGGACCAATTTCCCAAATCTTTGGCGGAAAATGTAAGGCGGGGCCTCTCATATGACGCACACCTGCACACTTGCTAGCCTGTTCCATTCTTCGTTTTCCGAGGCTAGGAGGTATTCTTGCCTCGCTTCTGAAGGAACTCACTCGGAGGTACATGTGCTACCAAGCAAGCCTCCTCGACATTGAGAAACACCCACAGCTAGTACACACAGTGTAACGGCTAACAAAAGAAATACAATAGAAAAACTAAAACTAAAACTGCAGCTGGGGTACCAGAAAGTTAATCTTAGGCAGGGAAATAATGTCCATTGTCCAGGCAGAATATCCTTTATTCCATTTATTCTAGTATTTCCAATAATATACATAGAAAAATGATTGCACACCTGGTGCGCAAATCACCAAAACATGCCTTCAAAATAAAAGCATAGAACTACTTGAATCAACTTAAATAATAACACTGAATAATAATTATACATTAACTATAAACAAAACAGCAAGAAAATACATGTTTAACTATCAAATAATATCAATCAAGATATAGCTCCAACACACACTGTAGAACAGATTACTGAAGGTTTCTGGATCTCTGTGTGCGTCACTTTTTAGTGTCCCCATGTCCCGTTGTGTTTTCTATTTGCAGCGTTTTGTTTATGCAGAGCTTTTAGTAAAGCTGCTCGTGTCGAATGATTTCTAAATGCTGCGCACGTGTTGTCAAGTTGCTGAAGAAGTCTCATCATTTGACAAATTGTGTTTTTATATTTGCATTGTTCTTGGAAGTCTTTTGGGCCGTGTTTGTCGACCGCCGTATATATTAGTCTGTTATGCTTCATTCATAATAATTTGCTGTTAAGAACAAAACAAAAAATCCACTCTGCCAAAAGTGCGTTTGGGAAGTTCTCCGTCAGTTGATGTTTGTCCAAGAATCAAATGTTGCCTTTCTTTCCTGCAGACTGTTGAAGGCAAAAAAACTAACGATGGACTCAAACGGCACCAACTAGGTGTAATAAAAGTTGGCGTCAGCTGTATTTAAATCATTTGTGTACCATCTTTTAATTACCTGCAGTCAGAGTGCTGTTATCATTCATACTTATAGACTCAAAGTGCACTCCAGTGAGCAAATACAGAAAATAATACCTGTATGTCTAAATGTGGATTGAAGAGTGCTTGAAAGCATTGAATGGTGATGATTCAGGACGGACTCTATCATCTGAACTCACTGACCACTAAGGTGCTGTTTACACGAGAACGCAAACGGTTGTATCCGCTACTTTTCTCTTTCGTATAGCCCGTTCGTTCACACGACGCCCCGCAAACGATAACGGTAGGTCCACACAGCAGCTTTTCAAAAATCTTGAAAATCTTGGAGCTGGGCGTGTCTGAAAGCTTGGGGATTTTTTGCGAGCAACGCGACCAACAACCAATCACATGAATCTCCCGCCCCCGACATACAAAGCAATAGCAATGTTAAAACGAAGTAAACTGGATATAAACTCCCCAAACAGGCGAAAACCTACCAGTTTCACCCCCTGTCTCTGCCACCTCCCTCCATGCCTGGTTCCTCCGGTTTGTATCCCGTTAATAGTTCTGGTCGTAAAGAACCGGGTGATTTGCTACCGTAATTTCTCGTTTGGAATATGAGGAAATGAACTGCGGTCTGGTTCTCCCTGCTTACACGCGGTTTGATTGGCTAGCGCTTCTACTGTCAGATTTGCATAAACGGGATTTGATTGGCTGACGCTTCCAGCTCAGCTTCAAAAGTTGAACATTGCTCAACTTTTGAATCCTGAAAATCCTGGAAATCTTCGCTTCGCTTCCCCACAATGCAGTTCGGCGAAAAGCGAGGCAAAGTGACGTCATGCCCATTCAAAGTCAATGGGCAGAGAAGCGTTGGAAGCGGTGGAAGATTTGTTTAAAGCTGCTGTGTGGACGTACCGTAACGGGTCCCACGGTGGATAGATCTGCAACCGGAACGCTCTGGGGGGCCAAACGGCTCCGTGTGTACGCCCTATACGATCATTTCCTGATAACGATGAAGCCATAGCCCCACCTCTCCCCACCTCTGCTGCTCACTGCTGTAGCATGGACAGTATCTACTGCTACTGACCATGCTACAGATGTTAGTGCAAAATCTACAGCTCCTCCACCACAACCATCAGCAACAAGTGGACATGGAGAATAACATGAACTCCACTGCGGGGCATAAACAGAAGGGCAACCATGGCAACCATGCTCGGGGGTCTTCTTCGCTGCTTTTGGTGTATTTCGTGGTGAAAGTACAGCGCCACTTACAGGCCCGGCAGATGTACTACAGCGTCTCCAGCGCTTTCGAGTGGTCTCGTGTGAACGGAAGACTTTTTTGATATCGTATTCGGTTTGTTTGCGTTTCGTATGCGTTTGAGTTTGCGTGTAAATGGGGTCTAACTGTGCCTCGTGTTTTTAGTGTTCATCTGTGATGTGGCGACCCCGCTGTGACCGCGCTGGAGAGGAAGTGGTGTCCGCATGACGAACGGCGTCATAAAGAAAGCACTGAGGTGTGATGAGGCACACTTTGGTGACAGCTGAGGAAAAGTCAACCTGCGAACTCCAGAATCCCCAGGAAGTGAGCCGAGCCTTGAGGAAAATGTTAATGCTATTTTATTTCTATTGAGATGTTTACATTTTGGACTGTTTATTTATAGTCTTTTCGTTTTTATTGTACAATGCCATGTCTTTTTATGCTGCTGCGACGCAAACATTTGCCAAATTGGGATCAATAAAGTACTTCTTATCTTATGTGGTACTACAACTTTCAAGTCGGTCATGTGACATTATAGTGGCAAAAAAATATTTTAATACCAACACTTAAAGTAGCAGTACCAGCTAACTCTTGCATTTTATATGGCCATTTTTTTAAGAACGATACTGCTACTTTTACCATGTTGTACTTATCTGCTATTGTTTTTTACTTATTGCGTTTTTTTATTATTAATAACATGTCTCTACTTGATTTTGCAAAACAAAGTCTATTTTCTTTACTATATTTGCACTATACTTCTTTCGTTTTAATAACATTTCCCTGTTGGGGGACAAATAAATGAATTCTTATTCTGATTCAGATAAAAAACAGCCCTTATTCAAAACCTTAACTTTGTGTTGTGAAATGCAACAATAGCAGAATTCATAGTTATTTTTATCTCTCCATTCGGACGAGACGGAGCAGATTGGAGATGGGTTTTAGCAAAAACGTGTTCCAGCTCTAAGGATCCAAAGGATGTGGAAGATCGTCAGCTGTTGAAGCAGATTTTCGTAGTGGCCAAACATTGGTACTACACTACGGATGTTCCGGCTAGTTTCCAAATCTATAGTCGCATCAGTTTGGCCTTCATGTGCCACTGATTAACTCTCTTAGGAAAGATCTTGGCCCTGCCTCTAAATCAAAAAGGATGTGAAATTAAGTACTGTAAAGTGTAATAATTACAGTGTATTGTAACATGATTATTTAGACTGAAGACAGATCTGTTCTATACATATGTGATTACACTTCACATGAGTTTAGGAATTGAACAGTGTTATTGCCTGTGGGATAACACCGTCTCAGAGTCTTGTGTTTTTTGTTCTGATATTACAGTGCGTTCCACTTCTGCACACGCATACTGTATATATGAACACTTATTTATCTTTTGAATCAAAAGCCATAATTCCCGGCAGCATTTCTGACCTCATCGACATAAACTCTTTTGGACCTGTCAGCTCATATCTCCATAAAGCAGAGTTACAGCGGAGACACTCCCACTGTCTCTGTGTGCAAACGCTGTACTCTTCACCTCTGGAACAAACATCAAAGCAGCTCAACGTGAGTCTCTCTAATCAGCCCATATCTGTGTAAAATCTAAATGAAGAGGTCTGGAGCAGCAGACCCCCCCCTCACATGCAAACAAGAACCTGGCTGACCCCAACTTGATCCTGCTGTCGGGAGCTGCAGCAAACCAGAGGAATAATGAGGAGGAATAAAGCTCCTTTTACTGCCACACTGAGAGGAAGTCACTAAATGAGGGAAAAGGGAGGGGGCAGTAAAGCAGGAGGCTATCTGTCTGTTTACAACCCCTCGTATAACAACTAAAGAGAGGAGCGGTATATTGGAGGCCAGATAGCTGAGTGGTGGGCTAATGCGCAATGATTTAGAAACAGATGTCCCTCCTGTGTTGTGTACTCTACTTGTGTTCTTTAATGATCGCTGCACACCTTCAAAAGCTGGGGTTTGTTCATGTTGTGGTTACATTTCATGACCGGACAACACACCTAGCTGCTTAGGGAATGCATGTTATAAAAGGAGTCAAGTTTATGTAGCCCACATTTTAAAAAATGCACATGTTTTTCAGGGGCTTTGTGAGTTTTAAAGGAGACCTATCATGCTATATTTGAATAATATATTGTAGGGTCATACCTATATAAGGTATATTTATACGTTTTCTTTTTCAAAATACCAAACAGATCATGCATTTTAGCCATGCCTCATTTCGCTCTCCTCCACCCTGTCTTTGCATGCGCTGCAGCTGACCACGCCCCCCTGCAAAGGAGGGGGCCGAGTTACGAGCGTCATGTTACATTACATTACATTACATTGCATTTAGCTGACGCTTTTATCCAAAGCGACTTACAATACCATGCTGTTACCATGCTGTTACCATGCTGTTACCATGCTGTTACCATGCCACGGCAACCTCTCATCCCCCTGATTGGTGGAGAGTTATATAGGCGGAGCTCCTCGTCACTGACGTCAGACTATTTTCGAATCTGTATCAATCTGTATCAGATCCGTTAAAGCCCCGTTTTTAGAGATTTTGGGTTTGGAGGAAAAGAGAGAGGGTTGTGTTTTCTGACACTTGGTGAGTTCCCTGACGCACCGGGGACACATCTTCATGTATAAAAGACGTACAAAGGTGCATTTTGCATGATAGGTCCCCTTTAAACTATACTCTGATGAGTGGATCAAGTTGACCAATACATGGTTTTGGTATATCTTCCATCTTCTTCTCAATACATGAGAATTTGGAGCTCCACTTTAGTGCATACTGTAGACAGACATCAAGATGCACACTATATGCATTGAATTGGGGTACAAACTAGTAATAATAAAGCTTTATTTGTGTAGCACTCTTCATACACAGGGTGCAGCATATGTCCATGATAAATACAATTTCAAGTAAAACAAGAAATTAAATTGGCAAGAGAAATAATAAAAACAATTATTAAAAAACTGAAAAATAAAACAATTTAATAATACAAATTATAAGAATTAAAATAGTTTGAAAAAAATACAATAATAATAAATACAAAATATATATAATAACAATAATACTACATAAAATAAAATATATACAAATATGAATAATACAATTTATCCAAAAGTTCACAATAGATAACTCACACAGTAAAAGCAGCTTACATTACAAAATGTAACCCACACATATATCTGCTTATTGTCAGTAATTCATATTCTGGTATTTGTGTATAAGATTTGAACACGTATGAAAACAGCAGTGATGGAAAACAATGGTATTTCCAATACAGCAGCACAGGATCACATGGTTTCAGATGAGTCAGCAGAGGAAATGCGGGGCAGATTGTAACAATAGTTACAACTTTTAAAGGTTAAGGAAAGTACAACAAATTATTGACTGTTGGTAGATAATTGAGGACAAACTGTGACACTTTGTATTCCAAAAGAACATCACACCACCTTCTGATCTGGTATTGAAAAGCTGTGTGAAAAATAAACCAATGGTGCCATTTTTCTCCAGAGGACGAGGCAATATGTGTTCTTCCATGTCCTTCAAGTTGCTGAAGAGTGGCCCTTCTGGTTGGAATAAATCAAAAGTCAGTCGTGCATCATTTGCGTGGATGATTTTGCTAATTGTGTCCAACTAAAACTCACAAATGTCAACTTTAAGAAAGATGTTCAGTAGTTGAGTTACTTCTTGATTGGTTGACTTTTTCAATGCCATTTTGTGTAATTTTAATTTGATGCGCATATAAGAAGAACTTTTGCACAGATGTTTAGGAGGTTGTTGACTGACTGAGTAACGTTTGCAAGGCCATTTCTTTTTTCCTTCTGTTGTTTTTTTTCTTACAGTACATAAAATACCCAAAGATGGACACAACCAATAAAAGGCATGTTCTGTCTCTTCAAGGGGAAATCACAAGGTCAAGGGGAAGACATAAATAACACATAAAGACACAAGGGTTGAATGTTTGAGTAATGTGACAGATGAAGTGTGTGTTCTGAGCTGCGTACATGTACAAGTGTGTGACAAATAGACAATGGTGTAAAGTAACCAAGTACTCGTTTTTGCTACTTTGTACTTTGGACTCCGATCCAATTCAGAGGGAAATTGTGTACTTTTCCTCCACTACATGTATTTAATCCCTTGAGTTACTTCACAGATCTGGATGAATGATGTGAAATATAACCAAGTGTTGAATCAGACTTTAGTTCCACCTGGAGTAAATCCACCAGCTACTCTGCAGTATACAAAGTCATTCAAACTAGCTGCACCTTCACCAGCTTTGAGAACACTTTCATGATCAATCATTATAAAACATATCATATATATTATTCTGAAATGGACCAATCTGCACAACGACTACTTTTACTGTCGCTACTTTCACTATATTTTGATGAGAATACTTTTCTACTTTTACTTGAGGAACATTTTGAATGCAGTACTTTTACTGTAACAGAGTATTCCTACACTCTGGTACTTCTACTTTTACTCAAGTAAAAGATCTGAGTACTTCCACTTTTACTCAAGTTCAAGATCTGAGTACTTCTACTTTTACTCAAGTACAAGATTTGAGTACTTCTTATTTTACTCAAGTACAATATCTGAGTACTTCTATTTTTACTCAAGTACAAGATCTGAGTACTTCTACTTTTACTCAAGTACAAGATCTGAGTACTTCTATTTTTACTCAAGTACAAGATCTGAGTACTTCTACTTTTACTCAAGTACAAGATCTGAGTACTTCTATTTTTACTCAAGTACAAGATCTGAGTACTTCTACTTTTACTCAAGAACAAGATTTGAGTACTTCTATTTTTTCTCAAGTACAAGATCTGAGTACTTCTACTTTTACTCAAGAACAAGATTTGAGTACTTCTATTTTTTCTCAAGTACAAGATCTGAGTACTTCTACTTTTACTCAAGAACAAGATTTGAGTACTTCTATTTTTTCTCAAGTCCAAGATCTGAGTACTTCTACTTTTACTCAAGTACAAGATCTGAGTACTTCTACTTTTACTCAAGAACAAGATTTGAGTACTTCTATTTTTACTCAAGTACAAGATCTGAGTACTTCTACTTTTACTCAAGAACAAGATTTGAGTACTTCTATTTGTTCTCAAGTACAAGATCTGAGTACTTCTACTTTTACTCAAGAACAAGATTTGAGTACTTCTATTTGTTCTCAAGTACAAGATCTGAGTACTTTTCCCACCTCTACAAATAGATAGATTTTCCTTGAAATCCTCCATTTTAAATTCCCTTAGATAATAAATAAAAGTTGTACTTCTAATCATCAGTATGTTTTTAAGTTGTCTTTCCATCTGTTCTGAGACACCTGACTGCTCTTAATGTGTCGGTGTGTCCTTTGTGTTTTACTGTTCGTCTTGTGAGGCCTAATGAGCCGGTTCAGGGTGTGGAGGAATAAGGTTGTTTTTAGGTCAATAAAAGCAAACAGTCGACGGCTAATTAAATATGCTGGAATGGAAGAAAGGGGAAAGAAGTGGAGAGGAGGTTCGGTTCAGGAAGCACCGCTGCTACGTTAGCCTGCTGTTCTCTTTCCGATGATGTGGTGGGCTGGTAATGAAGGAGCAGCAGATGGGAGGCTGGCTGATGGGGGGGGGGGGGGGCTGCGGGACGACGACTTCAAAAGAGCTGAGAGGAGGCTGTGCAGAGAGGAGAGGCTCCGCTCTGCTGCTTTTATGGCCAAACAAGTATGTGAGTGGAGTCTGGCTTGTTTAGTCTGGTCAGATAACAAGGAGCTCTAACAAAGGCTCTGCTTGATGAACAGTCTGGTGGAGAAACCATGAGCAGAGGTCGTATCAAAGGAAGCTAAAACATGTTGCTTTAAGTTGCTCAGAAAGGCACTTGGATACGTTTTCATGTGTACATATGATACATGTATACATTACCTGCATTTAGTCTTCTCTGCAACATTTGGCTTATGTCTTTTTATTTTTATGACATGTAGATAAATTAATCTGCATTACTTGCACAAGACAATCTCACGGTTTTATTCTTCTCTATTTCTTCTTGCACCAATGTATTGTTTTTATGTGTTTTATTGTTTTATGTGTCATGTCGCATTGTTGGACGAGCCTGAGACTTAAGATGTCCATTGCCATGTACACTATATAGTTAATGTGCATGTGATAATAACGCCTTTGAATCTTGAATCTTTGAATTACACTGTTATATATATTTTCTTTTTATCTTAAGTATCTTGAATGGTGCGTTTTTGGAGGAGTCTGAGACTTTCGTTGCCAACCTGTAGATAATAAGCCCTTGCATCCTTGAATCTATTCATTACCAAACCTCACAATAACCTTAAAAACAAGTCTAACTTGCAGGCGATTGCATCATCTTGTAAATAAACACTTGGCCTTTGTACACAAAAGCATAGTGAGTATGAACACACAAGTGCAGACACACTCTAGTCTAGAGCACCCACCTAACATAAAACAAACACTCTGCTTCCTCCTCTTCTTTTCACACACACACACACACACACACACACACACACACACACACACACACACACACACACACACACACACACACACACACACACACACACACATACACACACATACCATGTATACATCACTTCAGGGGACATTACATTGACTTACATGCATTTCCTGGAGACTTATCCTAACCTTAACCATAACCAACACATGCCTAACCCTTACCCTTAACCTTAACCTAACCAAGTCTTCACCCTAAAATTAATGATTCCCCTCATGGGAGACCTCCAATGTGTCCCCATAAGGGAGGCGAGTCCCCACACGTGACTGTGTAAACAGATTTAGGTCCCCACAAGTATAGTAATGCTAGACCACACACACACACACACACACACACACACACACACACACACACACACACACACACACACACACACACACACACACACACACACACACACACACACACGCACACAGCCTCAGGGCCAGCCTAAGCAGGACAGTTACTGAGGTAATGGTCCTCCCTTCTCCCCTGAGCTCCTCCTGCATTATTGAAAGGTTCATTCATGTCAACAGGAACTTCCTGCCTGCCTGAGCGAGTGTAAGAGATACACACAAGGTCCGACCGCACACTCAGTAACCCGAGAATGCCAAGGCCTGGCTAAGAGGAGCCGCCACATCCGAAACCGATAGGGTGTACGAGGGTTGCGTAACCCGGCGGGACCTGACACACACGGCGGCAACAATGCAGTGTTTGAAATGTTCTCTGCTGTGATTAGTGTTCAGGAAGCTGAGGAAACTGAAAGGAGGGTTTTAGTTCACAGAAGCTTTTCAGGGAGTTGGTGAATGGATCGTTGGAGGTTCACCACTCAATGAACAGAACTGCGAGCAGGGATTACCTGCTTTCATCAACGGACAATAGCCGGTGCAACCCCGTCCTGAACCCTACAACTAGTTAGAGGCCATTGGTCAACTCTCTAATGAAGACTCTTATCTTAAAAACAACACTTAACTTAGAAATAGTTCTCTTAACGAGGCATTACATTGCAAATGTCTTGCCACTGGTGGATTGTCCATTTTCACATCAGAAATCTTTTCATAGACTTCTATATAGATTCAGGGTCAGAATCCACCAATGGAAGTTTTCATAAGAATGTTTTTTATATTCCTAACCCCGACCAAAAAAAAGGGGTATCAAAGGAAACTTTTCACAGTGAGGAATGTGTTAATCCAGAGTCAAAGGTGTTGAGTTTAGGCTCCTCCAGCGTGTTACCAGGGCCGTGGTGGAGAAAGGACAAAGCCAAAGTCTGCACTTCCAGTTTAGTGGAGGGGTTTGAGCCGCAAGGAAGGCCGAGTTTGGGTGTTCAGAGGCAGCATGGCGCTCTCAAGAGAACCCCCCTCTCTTCCTGGAGCTCCAGGAGGTGTACAGGGGCGTGAAGCAAAGAAAAAGTCAAAGTGGAGACCTCACGGACCACCAGGAAGTCCCAGTTGTGGTGCTCAGAGGCGGGTCAGAACTAAAACAAACCTAAAAATGTCCAAAATGTCTTGTGTAAAACAAATGTATCTGGTTGATAGAAAAAGTTTAGCATAACACAAAGTCATTTTATCTTACGTGTTCACAGCGACTATCCAGAGTCGAAGGTGTGATTTAAAAATAAAATGCCTTTGTAAATGTACTATTCTACCAGTTGTAAAGAGCCATAGCTGCTGTAGAAAACGTATAGAAAACAAAAAGTGCGCAATGTTAAAGCAATGATAAACAACTGGAGATGTTGCACAGAAATATCAGGGTAAAGGAAAAACTGTTATTTTCAAAAGAAGTTTAGCATAGCAGGAACAAGCATTAAACTAGATATAATTGAATGTACTGCTGTGCGTGTTAGAGCGTGCTAAATGTGTCATGTGAGAAGAGCTGAGCGTTCAAGGCGTTATGAGGCCACTTTAAATGTTGACTCAGAGGTTATTGAGCAGGCAGCCATCACATCCTGAGTGTCAATATATGGATACTCCGGATGTTTGATCCCTTCACAATGCACCACACATGAGTTGTCAGTTTGCTCTTGATCAAAAAGGTTTGTTCTAATGTTTATCCCTGAACTTGTGCTGGTTATCTCGGCCTCTCCCTTCCGGCGTTGGTTGCCTGCTCTCAAAGGATGTCATGAGATGTGGAGAGGAAGCCAAATGTAACCACAACGGTTCACATGACCGCTCAACAAACACTGCCATTCAGTATCATCACTAAAGCAAGCATGTTTTGCTGTGCATATGCATCCTGTGTGTACTACTTGATCATGAGTATTCTTTTTATAATTCTGCGAACAAAGAGGGGTATTTTTTACATCATTTCCCCCTTGGATTAATTGATTGATGTTTGCCCGCTCAGCTGCAAGTTTGCGTAACAAGTTTTGAACACACAACCTTCAATTTGTGTATTTTAATTACCGATAAGCCTGAATAATTGAATGTTAAAGGGGTCCTATGATGCTTTTTGCAGTTGCCCTTTCCTGTAGTGGGTGAACTAGATGTTATGCATGTAAATGGTCTGTGTACGTAACACTCACGCTTCTATTGGCTAGCGCTCCAACACATTACACGTGATGGGCTAAGCGGTGAACCAATCACAACAGAGCTGGCCAGCTAACCAATCAGAGCAGACTGGGCTCTGGTTTCAGACAGAGGGCGAAAAGAGGTGCTGCAGCACAGGCAGTATGAGAACAATAAAGAGCTTTTTGAACATTAAAGCATAGAGACATGTCACAGTAGAGACACTACATACTGATATGAACCTGAACATCAGCAGGAGAGGACTCTTTAAAGTAGAGACACTACATACTGATATGAACCTGAACATCAGCAGGAGAGGACTCTTTAAAGTAGAGACACTACATACTGATATACACCTGAACATCAGCTGGAGAGGACTCTTTAAAGTAGAGACACTACATACTGATATACACCTGAACATCAGCAGGAGAGGACTCTTTAAAGTAGAGACACTACATACTGATATACACCTGAACATCAGCAGGAGAGGACTCTTTAAAGTAGAGACACTACATACTGATATACACCTGAACATCAGCTGGAGAGGACTCTTTAAAGTAGAGACACTACATACTGATATACACCTGAACATCAGCAGAAGAGGACTCTTTAAAGTAGAGACACTACATACTGATATACACCTGAACATCAGCAGGAGAGGACTCTTTAAAGTAGAGACACTACATACTGATATACACCTGAACATCAGCAGGAGAGGACTCTTTAAAGTAGAGACACTACATACTGATATACACCTGAACATCAGCAGGAGAGGACTCTTTAAAGTAGAGACACTACATACTGATATACACCTGAACATCAGCAGGAGAGGACTCTTTAAAGTAGAGACACTACATACTGATATACACCTGAACATCAGCAGGAGAGGACTCTTTAAAGTAGAGACCCTACATACTGATATACACCTGAACATCAGCAGGAGAGGACTCTTTAAAGTAGAGACACTACATACTGATATACACCTGATCATCAGCAGGAGAGGACTCTTTAAAGTAGAGACACTACATACTGATAAACACCTGAACATCAGCAGGAGAGGACTCTTTAAAGTAGAGACACTACATACTGATATACACCTGAACATCAGCAGGAGAGGACTCTTTAAAGTAGAGACCCTACATACTGATATACACCTGAACATCAGCAGGAGAGGACTCTTTAAAGTAGAGACCCTACATACTGATAAACACCTGAACATCAGCAGCATATGGCCCCTTTAATGTTCACTTTCTGGACATGTATACCAAATAAAATATTTTAAAAACGAAATATTAGTCATAATTCAATGTGTTGTAAAGTGAACCTTGTCCAATAGAAAGAGTCTATTCTGAGTAGAAAACACATTCCTGTAAAACGTATAAGCTCCTCCCATGCAGCCAGTCACATGGCTG
Source organism: Pogonophryne albipinna (assembly GCA_028583405.1). Taxonomy (NCBI): domain Eukaryota; kingdom Metazoa; phylum Chordata; class Actinopteri; order Perciformes; family Artedidraconidae; genus Pogonophryne; species Pogonophryne albipinna. Next base: position 2,907,223 of record CM053250.1, read on the forward strand.
TGTTCAAATCAATAACAACGAGTAAAGAAAAACAACCTCTTTAAATTAATATGATTTAATATTATGATATTAACGCTCTCAAAATTGCTCACAAAGAAAATCATATCAGTCCAAAAGAAACACCTGAGAAATCCTCAAAAAACAAACAACACAACAGCATGAAAATAAAGTCTATGAACTCTGTGAAACCGTGTCCTACAAAGTGCTCTAAAAGCTGCCATTCTTGTTCCTCGCAGGCTGCCATAAAGCTTTATTTACTTGGCCTCTGAGCAGGGGTCACATGCTTGGCCCCCTGAAGCAGAACAGCTCTCATTTGAAGTGGGCCACTTGTGGAATTCCCTGCAAACCTTTCATGTTGTAAACATTCCTGTGTATCCTGGTAAACACTGAGGGCTTTGACCTGGTCCTAACAGGAAGTTCAAAAGGTCGCCATGGATTGCGGGCGGCTCCTCCTCACACACACCTGATAAGCAGCAGATTACGAGCCGTCCCTCTGGGAAGGGCTCAGTGACCCTTGAACTCTTTTGGAAATGACCACACAGGAACAAAAGAACGCATGATGGGAAATGCATGAGTCACTTGGACCTTAAGATGAATAATTCAAGTCATTTCATTAATCATATTAGGGTAGGGGGTATACATCTTTAATTCTTGCATACAAATGACTTTCCCTTATTATCAGAGGTGGGAAGTAGTGGAGTACAAATACTTCGTATACTTAAATACATTTTTCTGGTATCAGTACTTTACTCCACTACTTATTTTACTGACGACCATATCTTCCCTTCTAAAAGGGTTAAATTAATAATCTTTTTTCTCAAAGTAATGATAAACCTGTGAGTTGGATGTCGAAGTGTCAGAATCAATATAGATGTTTTTATTTTAAAGTAAATTCAGATTGAACACAGTAAAAACATTTAAATGATTGTGTCCGTCCAAAAAAACGTATTACTTATAGTGAAAACCACCCGTGAATGATGGGATGGTAGACTAAGAGCTTTAGGAATCCAAACTACAACATATAATAAGTACCCTGTATCAAGATTGATGCAAAACAAGTGAAATGTGACCTTTTTAGAGAGATTTAGCAAAAAAAAACACTTCTGGGGTCATTTGGGTGGATTTGACCTATCTCTGGCCCCCCTTGCTCGATTTTGCTGATTGACATCTCGTTCTAACCGTCAGAGCCAATGGAATCGAGGGGAACTTCCTCATACTCCTTATTTGGTAATGTGTGTGTGTGAGACTGACACATAGCCAAAACCGGAAGCTGCGATAACTCTGGTGGCTACCATTAGCAGCTAACTTTTACTCTCCGATTTTTACATAAAAATGGAATTATGGATTATAAATTAAAAAAAAGTATTACCCAGAAACATTATCAACCTATGGATTAACCGATTCAGCCGCGTTTTTTCTCGTTTTAATGCCATTGAACACGTCTTTTGATCAGATTGACAGCTACGGTGAGACGATCTCCCGTAAAAGCTACGTAAAGGTACGTGTTGTGATGTCTGTGTTTGCTTCCCCTGTCGCGAGTTCGGATCACTCAGTGATGATATATATACCTAAATAATCTGTGGAACCTCAGCTTTAATCGGATATCTTGTATGTGCAGCCACGATAAGTAATAAGGGTATCTTTTATCTTGAGTTTTGTGCCAAAGTGCGTTAGCATTTTTCGCTCAGGGGTCATTTAGATGCTTCTTATGAGACTTGTGTTTTGTTTTGGTAAAAATGTTTTGTATCGTCAGTTAGCTGAGATTATTCCCGTTAATCTGGTATAACACATTAATAGGTTCTTAAATATTAAGATCCCCTGAGACAGTGTCGTGAAAAAAAAAGAAAAAGTACCCGCTAAGGGTGACCTTGGGGCTTAACAGTTAAAGGGAGGTCAGTTACTCTTTAAAACAGCTGGTGGTTATGGGTACTTTTCACTTAAGTACATTTCAAAGCCCATACTTCTTTACTTTGACTTCAGTAAAGAAGTTTAGTCAGTACTTCTACTTTTACCAGAGTATTTTTAAACACGAGTATGTATCTGTACTTCTTGAGTAAAGGATGTGTGTACTTTTGCCATCTCTGCTTATTCGTAGCATAGCTATCGAGTATCACATACTGATAGATACAAAATGGTGGCCCCCGCCCATGAATATGGTCAGAAGCAGGGTCGTAAAACAGGCTCCATTTTAACACCTGGGGAATGAATCGTCACTTGCCAGTGGAAAACTGTCCTTCAAGGCCGTAAAGTTCACCTCCAGCTTCCTGTGTCCTTTAAATAGGACCGTCATAAATCACAAGAAGGTTTTGACGCTAAGGTGACGAAACCTGACCCAGTTTTCCTCTCTTTTTTGACCCTTTATCCTCACTAAACCTACACAATCACCTATTCCATTTTACTAAGTATTTTTTAAGTCCTGTGTTCACGGACCTATTTGAACTCTTCTCCCCCAGCTCTGGCAAAAAAATGATCTAAGTCTGCTAAAGTCAAATGTCTGAGTCAACGCAGCATCACTGCTGAGCGGAAGCAGAGGCTTGTGAGGGAGTTAAATATTGATGCTGTGAGAGGAGGCGTACGTTTCCAGATTTTCCGGAGCTGAGCTGCAGGACGTGATGCATTTCATACACATATAGCTAGTTGATATGTTGGCAATTTGGTATAGGGTTCACATCTTAAACTTTATTTATTATTATATTGGTTAGATTATTCCTTTGAGAGCTTCGCTTTTACACAAGCAGTCATTTTGATACAGTTTTCAAACAAACAAAAATACATATTTTTTTACCCAAATGACCCAGCTGCCTAGTGCACACTCACATATTAGATGTTATATTACAAACATGTTGTATTTGATTAGGAAAAGGGTGCAGATAACCTGTAAATAGGGACACACTACTTCCAGCATTAGCCTTAAATGTTGGCACTGAGAGAAACAAAATAATCTTCCAATACAATAGGGAAAAGTGCAATATTTGATTATGTATGAATACAATAGGGAAAGTGCAATTTGATTATGTATGAATGCAATAGGGAAAGTGCAATTTGATTATGTATGTGCAATAGGGATATGTGCAATAGGGAAAGTGCTGTACCTGTATGTTTCTTGTTTGTTTCTTTGCCATGTGATATGTGATCTCTGTTCTGTATCTATGACTGATTGATCTGAATGTTTTATGTGTATTATCTCGATGCCCAAGACAAATTTCTCCTAAGGGAGACAATAAAGCTTTATCTTATCTTATTCCATTTTATATACAGTATGGTCCATTTGACTGACTGACTTTGATATCATTTTGCAGCCCCGTGATGTGTTTAATCCATAATAAAATAGCCTTTTCCCCCAAATGACCCATTGCTACAACGGGCCAGTCTATGCATAAATGCACACCTTGCTTTTCAAACACTGGGAACATTTTTCTCACCATCTTATTGCTGTAAATGAAAGGTTATTTAGAGCAAGCAGGAGGTTTTTGATTAATAGGACAAAACAAATCTCCATTTCTTTTTTAAATCTGATTCATAAGAGTTCCTGTTGCCTTGCATGTGGTAAAGCAACCGATTGATCCCTGTCAGTGATCATCAGGTTGAGACTAACCAACATGTTGGCCACTCAACTCATGACACCATGTGGCTGCAGCATGCAACTGATTCACAGGTGATCCTCACACTGCAGCACCACTGAGAGATAGGGTTGTTATTTAGCATTTGTTTTGGGGTATTGTGCTCCCTTAGAATATATGGATCTTAACACATAGATCCATTCCCACAGGATTGGATTATACTTAAGCTTTCTCATGAATCATTTGCTCATTAGTTGCATAATACTGTGGTGTGTGTGTGTGTCTGTGTGAAGTAGTTGTGTGTAAAAGACAAACACATTTTCTTGTGTACAGTAAGTATGAGCAGTAGCAGGACAATTTAAGTTAAGTGTAGGTGCTAGTGTCATAATGTGTGTGTGTGTGTGTGTGTGTGTGTGTGTGTGTGTGTGTGTGTGTGTGTGTGTGTGTGTGTGTGTGTGTGTGTGTGTGTGTGTGTGTGTGTGTGTGTGTGTGTGTGTGTGTGTGTGTGTGTGTGTGTGTGTGTGTGCTAAGGTGGAGCAGTGTATGGAAAAGGGCTTAAGAGAGGCAGCAGGTCTCATGTTTGGAGTTTTTCTTCTCACGCAGCTTTCACAAAGTTACATCATGACACATAACTAATGCATCGCTCTTCTTCAGCTGCCACTTCTGTCCGTCCATGCCTGATTGGTCAGTTTTGATAAAATGCTCAAACTGTTTTAATCGTAATGCGCTAGTAACAAACGCAATGATAAACACATGGTAAAAAACATATTTTAAAACATGTAAGTAAGATATTTCAGGTAAAAGATGCATACAACATTATTTTAACATAATATACAAGGTTTTGTATAAACCGAGTATTAAGGGTGCTGCTCTTACTTTCATCGTGCTCTAGAATTAGCTCAAATCATTTGTTTTACCCGACTGTCAACATGTCTATTTCTGCTGTAAAGTTGGGAATTTTAACAAAGGTGTCTATGGACAGTGACTCTCTACTGGAGACCGTCTCAAGAGGTCACTCCTTGAATTGCAGTTTTTAACACTTCCACATCGGCTTCACTTCTCTGCCGCTGAGTTTAAAATACTGTGAAGGCGAACGCTGAACTTTTCTGAACCTTTCTGCACTTACTAGTGCTGGCCAGGCTTTAATCAGGTCACCCACAGAAACCACATCAAATAAAATGTTGCTCTAATATTATTAGTGTCTGAGTTTCCTGAATTATAACTTACTCCTCTTCACCAGCATCAGGGCCATCCCTCCCTACAGGCCGATCACGCAGACTGCGTGGGGCCTCATCTTGCGGACGGAGCCTCCACTGAGCCGAAAATGCGGTGCCCCCGTCGACGCTCGTGAAACAGAGGGCCTCATCATATCACTTTGCGTGGGGCCTCATGTTGGCCAGGGACGGCCCTGACCAGCATCATTGAAGAAAAGGGGTCTCGGAGAATCAGCTTCGAACATTGTTTAACGGTAGGGTCAAAAATAGTGAAATAATATGAGGTAGGTAGAGTGACATCTTAATTGTATCATATTGCAAACCCTTGCTGATTTTGAATATGCAATGAAGTCAGAGTATTATACAAGTTGTCTGTAGGATCAGATGTAACCAGAAGCCTTGGCAGCAAGTAATAATGTTATTCACTTCAAAATAAACAACTTAAGCACTTGGTGAGTGTTGGAGATGTGCACACAGTGTTTGGTATCCATGAGCATCTGATAGAATTAAGACTGAATCATCACTCCTTTAAAGAAAAAGGGAGAAATAAAATCGTGCCTGTTTGGCCTTGAGAGACGATCGTGCCTTTTCTACATATCTATTATTTGTAGGGATGTAACGATACCAAAAACTCACGGTACGATAATATCGCGATAACAAGTCCACGGTACGGTATTTATCGCGATATTGAATAATAAAGGAATTTTTTTTTTTTTTTTTTTTTATCGCGGTAGATTTTGTCAGTCTCACGACGGTATTGGGACGTTTATTTACCGCGATACCGCGATATTCGGTATATCGTTACATCCCTAATTATTTGTATAAGATACAGACTTGAATGACTGTACAAATAAACATCTTGAATAGCAGTTAAAAACATATTACAGCAGCTCAATTGTTAATGTAAATAGCAACAACAAACCCACTATACAACAGTGGTGAAGCTTCACCACCCACTGTACCCCGCAGTCTCCTGCACTCATCTAATTATAGTGTTTATAAATGTGGATTTAACTGTGATCTTAGGAGGCTTTGGAACAATGAATCATGTCAGATTAGTGAAGAAGCACGATGGAAAAACAGCAGTTTATTGACGGAAAAATGTATTCACTGCACACATCTGTAAACATGTCAGGTGAGTCATATCCTTTATCATGTGCCCATAATCACCATGATTAAAAGTTAGGTTGTGCAAACACCTTGTGACCTCCATGTTGTAATTTTCCTCAACGAGGGTGAGTCATAGTGAAGAAGGAACAACCGCCAACACCACCAGAAAAAAACATGGATACTGTTGTGAGTCACTTGTGTTACTTGTATCACAAACATTTCTCTCTATTCTCACAGGAAGAAAGAAAACAAACGGCTTTGTTGCAGAGCTGCCATTATAATCTTGGAGTCATTGTTTAAAAATCCCCTTTTAGTGAGGATGTACCAGGTATTTCTAGACCCTTCATATTCTTTGTTGCTGAAAATCTTATTACTGCAATTAAATGGTTAAAATTAGCATTTGAAATAAATGAGAAAGTCAAAAGCAACTAAAAGACCTTACTATTACAACACTAGTCTAATTCCTTCTATGTGAATATATGTTTTATGGGTGGGAGAAGTACTAAGATGTGTTACTTACTTAAGTAAAATGTGTAATATCACATTGTAAAAATACTTGAGTAAAAATCCTGCTTTCAAAATCTTAAAATAAGCTTTAATTACAAATGACTCAGTCTGCACATCGACCCATTTCAGATTAATATACATCATTGTCATATCATTTTTCATCACATGTTGCATCTGGGAAAAGAGAATTTCCCCTATGACTCATTGAAGTGTATCGTAACCTATATTAATACCTAACAAATTATTGTATGTTTTATTTATCTTCAAAGCAACTTAAGCAAATGCATTTAGAGGAGTACAATGTAAAAGTACACTATCTCTGAATTGTAATGAAGTAGGCTACTGTAGAAGATTGGAATAGCAGTGAAAGTAAATACTCAAGTACTTGTAAATGTGCTATATTTGTATCTGTTACTAGTATTTGAAAAGTGTTTTTAAATACACTGTATGAGTGAATTTGGTGAATTTATTCAGTTACTGTCAACAAACTCAAGCTTGGACAAAAAAGTTTGATTTTGAAGTATTTTACATTTAGAGAGGCCTTGAACCTGTCATTGTCTATTTGTATTTTGTATCTAATTGGTTAGCAAAGTGTCAGTCTTCCATATTAACAAATCAGCGATGACTGATGTAAACTGAGTGGGCGGGACTTAAGCTGACGTCAGGGAGAAGCGTGTAGCGAATCTACTAAACAAAACATTGATTTATAGGGTCAGTAATGTCCTTACATTTGTTGAAAAGTTAACCAGTTGAAGGCACAAGGTTTTGTATTGTTTGTAGCTCTCTCTAAACCAGGTGTGTCAAACTCAAGGTCCGGGGGCCAAATCCGGCCCGCGACTTCATTTTATGCGGCCCGCAAGAGCTTGCAAAGAATCTAATACGGTTATTATACGGTTACATGCCACTTTACAGAAGCACGTTGCCCATACACTACATATCCCACAATGCATCTCGTTTTGTGACATGCGCACTGAAGAGACTTGCAATTATTTGCCCTGGACTTTGAGACGTAGTTAATTACTAAGTTATTACCCTATCCAATAATAATCCAATTCAGAGGCAATAATGTAATTTAGGGCTGTCAAACGATTCAAACTTGTAATCAGATTAATCACAGCTTAAAAATGAATTAATCATGATTAATCACCATTCGAACTATGTCCAAAATATGCCATTTCTTTATGTATATTGTTGTGGGAATGGAAAGATAAATGAAAGAAGGCGGATATATCCATTTAACGTATGTATGTTTATTATAACATTGTTCTGTGTGTCAAAATGAAAGACAGCCCACACACCTATCAATCATCAAACCGTGGGGTCTTATTTCATTACATGTTGATTTCTATCAACACGTAATGTTGTATCGATGTATATAGAGATGCAGCAAAAGTATTCTCCGTCGGGACTTCCTGCAACAACACCACGCCGTTATCTTGATTCTGATTGGCCAGAAGACATTATCAAAGATGTTCTATTGAGAAGACGATCACTACATGACAAAAGTTTTCAAAACCGTTTCTAGTCTTCGGTATTTCCAGACAAGTGGCTACTGAAATCAATCTTACTAACTGCTGTCTGTGCAATTTACTCCGCGCGAGTTGGCGGACTTTATTTTGCTTACTTTAACATCATTTTTCATGGTGGGGCTAAGCCATTTCTTGGTATGGGTGTAGCCTACCCCAGCCATACCCTGGCGCTGCCACTGGAGGGATGTATGGGGCGGGCCATTCTGCACATGCGTTAAATGCGTTAAATATTTTAACGCAATTAATTAAAAAAATGAATTACCGCCGTTAACGCGATAATTTTGACTGCATTAAATATAATACATTATTTTATATATGTTATATATTTATATATGTATATTTATATGGTTACAACCGGCCCTTTGAGTGCAACCATAATTCTAATGTGGCCCGCGATGAAATTGAGTTTGACACCCCTGCTCTAAACGGTAAAGTGAGTCTTGTTTGAGATGTTTTCTGTTGTTTCACTTAATTGGCACGAACGCATGGACTTTTATAGCTAAATGACCTGTAGCCAGTAAGAGCAGAGAGGAAATGGGAACACATCTAGCACTGAGCTTAAGTGAGTATAGTTGTTGTGGAATATTTATTTAAAAAAAGAGCTTCAAAGTTTGTTTATTTGTAACGTGACCGGCGACGGATATCTTGAAACGTGGCTCTCATCATACAGCTATCAAATATATATGGGACCATTGTTGATGTTAGATATACCATCAGCTGTAATACATTATACAACCATCCTGTCTCTTTAGACAGAAGATGTTACAGAACAGAAATGGACATCACTTCAGGGAGAGGGATGTCCTGGACCCACTACACACACGTTTTGCCCCCAGAACCATTTTGGATGGATATACTCCATGAGGATGGGCTGAAAATAATGTCTGGGGAATCAATACCAAGTCATCGAAACGGCACACTTGGCTGATGCATAGCTAAGAATAATATATAACAAATTCCAGCCACATTTAAATGGACTTGAACACTACCTGTATCACTAAGGAGTTGAATCTTGTTCAGAATCAAATAAGAAAGACAACAGCATTTCCAACAATGGCTACAAGAAATCTTCAACCGCTTGTATTGGCAATGCTTCGGATGTAATGGCAATCGGGAGGTAAGAATAACAATAATTAGTTATTTTATTACAATATAATTGACTAGAAATGTCAAAATCAATGTCAGAAAAATGATTGATTGGATAATATATGTGAATAATATTCAGATTTTCAACTATTAATATATCCTGAAGGCAAAATAACTTGAAATCTAGATACAATCTCTGAATATTGTGTGTTCTTCAAGGATAAATGTTCATTCTTATTTTTGTGCATCGTTGAAATTCGCCATCACACCATATTCGTTGTGTGTAGATGGGAGAACAGAGGTGTTGATTAGACCTTTCATCACCTTGGCCCTGACAGAGGAGCAGCAAGAACACAGAAGTGGCTCCACTTTGCAGATTCACCTGCTTTGCAGCCTTTTGTAGCAGTTGCTATGAACACTAATCTCCTTGGAGACTTGCAGCAGAGGGCAAGTTGTAAGCACACTGGTAAGCCTTCTTTACAAAGTCCTTGTGTTCGTTCAATTTCTCCTGTTTGTTCAACACTTACTTCGTTAAGAAAGGTTCTGTGAGGACACTGCTTACTGTCTACACCACAATAGAACTATCACTGCTGCTACTTTCACACCCAGATAGAAAACTCACTCTTTTTGTAGTTGTACACATATTTCGTACAAATAAGTCGATTTGTCATCTGTGGCTGTAGCACCGACTGTGTTTTTTTTTCTTACACCAACACAGGATTTCTGGAGGTGTACCATTCTTCCTGAAGTATGCTGAGAAGAGGATAAACTTGTGACTCCATGACGGCCTGTTACTCGATGTTGATCATGCATCACGACTTCAGCAGACCACAGGCGACAACAAAGAAAGGTAAAGGTATGATAAATGACCGGTAATATGTAGAGTAACGATTGGGTTCTGGTTCACTAGCCGGAAAATTATTCTGTACCGAACTCAACGTTTATTGAGTCATCAAGCGACAAAATGTAAGTTTAGAAAGGTTAAAATACATCAAACATCATATAACTTGGGGTTTTAAAATGTTGATTCTAAATAAAACATGTATAGAAATGTGCTTTCAATTTCGATCCTTTAAAAAAACAAAAAAACTGATGGGCTATTCTCCAACTATTTTGTCTTTACTCTTGCTGACTTGTGTCGAAAAATACTGACGGAGACTACCTTGAATGATGTCATCTCAAGGCTCATATATAATTTAGCCTCATAGCTCACAGTGAGGTCAGATCTGCAGCGTTATGCTCTCACTGTACAACTGTGTGTGTGTGTGTGTGTGTGTGTGTGTGTGTGTGTGTGTGTGTGGTGGAAAACTCTCTAGCGGTGCTGATGCGCCTTAGGTCTACAGTAAGACTTGGAAATGAGCTTCTGTGCAGTCCATACAGTCAGACTTGGTAATTACACATCAGGTTGAATTGAGATGAGAGGAAAAACTACATAGCTTTTATCTGTTTAACATGTTTAACACTCATGGGTTTCATTGGCGGACAGCATTTTCACATTTGTAACATTTTGATGATGAAGCCTTTGAGTTGCAGTTGAAAGCTTCAACTTGGAGACCCTTTTTTTGATTACACGAGTTAGTTGAACACTTTGGAAAAAGCTGACTCTGAGTTTTGATGTTAAGATGTAAGCTTTAAGCTGAATCATGACAAGATATTATAGAGTTCATGGCGTTGCTGATGCTGCCGGAAGGCTTTGAGCTCCTCATTAAAGACACACCAGATGTCTTTGGCCTTTGCTGTGGCACGACGGGACATGTAGAAATGGGTGGAGATTTTTGAGAACGCCTTCTCTGTACCACATCAAAGACCAGGGAGGAGACGCTGATGCCTGGGAGAACACACCGTCAAACAAACACTCTTGCATGGGTCCTTTTTTGACAGCTCAGATAGATGGAGCCTCAGAGCTGATTGGTTGTGGTTAACAGTGTGGTTCGGGGTCACATGAGGAAATATGACAATTTCATTAAGCTGTTTGAAGTACTTGTCGACATACAAGTGAGAGCCTATGCTACAATAATTCTAATATTACAATTTGAAGGTGGATAAAGTCCTTGCATTTGTTGAAAAGTGAATCAGTTGAAGGCACTAGGTTTTGTATTTTTTGTAGCCCTCTCTAAACGGTAAAGTGATTCTTGTTAGAGATTTTTTTCTGTTGCTAATTTCACTTAATCGGCCCGAACGCATGGACTTTTGGGAGCTAAATGACCTGTAGCCATTAGGCGCATTCACACCGCAGTACTTTTTCCACAAAGGTTCATGAGAACTTAGTTCATGAGAACTCTTTAGTTCTCATGAACTAAGTACAGATCGCGTTCACACTGGAATAAGTCCCTGGGGGAGGATTAGGCAAATGAAGCCGCTGACGTCACTTCTTCTTCTTCTGCTTTGGGTTTACTGGCAGGCCGCAAACCACTTCACGGAGTATACTGCCGCCCAAAGTCCCCGGCCGGAAGTCCCCGGAGTTGGGGACTGGCTTCAGTAGAAGCTGCTGGGACTCCCAGCAGCTTCTACTGAAGCCTTCCGAGTAAATCGCCAGAACGCCGACACCTCCTCATCTCCACCGCTCCCATGTTTTATTTTGTGTTGCCATAAGTTAGTCTCTCTGTGTTTCTGCGCTGGGCTAATGCTAATAATGCTAATGCGAGGATAATAAAATGGCGGCTTCACAAAACTTTTTGAGAGTTTTACGGGGCGTGGTTTGCAATCCGCCCAGCCAATAAGACATAGGAACCTTTTTCTCCCACGAAAGTCCCCGCTCTCTAGCAGGGACGGAAGAGGGGGTGAAAAGGTTCTCATGAACTAATTTTAGTTCCGGCTCTTTTTGGTGTGAACGCAACCTTTCGGAACTATATCGGAACTAAAGTGGGAAAAGTACTGCGGTTTGAACGCGCCTATTAAGAGCAGAGGAAAAAGGGTAAACACATCCAGCACCGAGCTTCCTAAGTGAGTATGGTCGCTATTTAATAAATTATATATTTAAAAAAAAAAGAGCTTCATAGTTTGCACATTTGTATATCTTTTGTTTTTTCTTTCAGTGGGTTAGTCTATTATAATGTATTCCATTTACCATTTTAACTACACTTTGCTGTATATCTTCCCAATACACTAATCCTGTTTCTAGTCATTTTTTTCTGCCGTTATAAATGTTACGTTTTAAAAATAAAAGAATTTAAAATGTTCACTGAGAGGGAAAGTGGACCAACTTGTGATTATCTGGGTGGTAACTTCCTGATTCCTGATGGCAAAATGAAGGCTTTTTACCATGTTCTTCATCTTAGTTTTGTTATGTAGCATTCTGACATTATCTGATCAGAATCAAACAAAAGGTACATTAACTAAAGTATTGGTGTAAACTGAAATGTGGGGATTGATGAAGGCATGAAGGCACCAAGTCTGTGATTGATAAGCTCTTAAAATTCATTCTTTGTAGGCCAGTAACATCCGTACCAAATATCATGTCAATCCTTTTCAAACCATGAAATCAAGACTAGTTCAGGAACATATTGAGAATGAATATTGTATCAAGTGTTGATGTCATAACAAACAGCAATAAGCTAAAAACAAGTAGATTTTTTCCATATTTTTTCCTACTTTTTTTTCATACCTGTAATAAATGTTCATAACTAATCCAGACCACCTGCTGAAGCCGTTCTGGTTCTCCTAGAAGCTGGCAGCAACATCAAGCTTCAGCTGGATCATCTGACAAGCAGCTACTTCAAATATTTGCAGCTGCGACCGCACTTTGAAACTGAAACAAAAATGCTTTATAAAGTCATTCAGACCCAACATAAAAACACAGGAGGCTCATGAGAACTGCTGACCTCAGTCCAAAATGCTGAGTTTACTGTATCTGTGAGAGGGAACTGAATGTCTCTCCACGCTCCACTCTCTTGCCACTTCACCCGTAGATGTGATATCTAGTGAAAGGTCATGAAATGGAGTAGGCAGGTGTGGTGTTAGTGCGGCCACTTCAGTGTGTATGTACAACTGGATTCAGTCATAAACCAGAAATAAGAGACTGGGACCTTCAAGGCATGTCTACATCGAATCTAAGTGAACTCTAATATAGACTAAGCAGAGATGTTTGAGGATTGATTTTGCAATTTCCATTTTGTATTTGGAACTATTTTTGTTAGTATTTTAGTTTTGATAACATTGATTGACACAATAGAGTAAGGCTGGTGTACATTTCGTTTGACACATTTCAGTGATAACAAAAATAAAGTTATTTAGTGGGAATGCTGTTAACAGCATTCCCACTAAATGTTATTCTACCCACGAAAAGTTTATTATTCCGCCCTCTTCTCCTCCCGCATTGAACATCGCAGAAACTCCGTTCAAACATCAAAACGTTCAGCTCGGTCGGGAATCGATGGCTATTACTTTTCTCATTCATAACTTTCATAATTCCAGAGATACATCCCATAATACATCACATTTTTCACCATTGAAGTCAATGGAGAAATTCTTCAGACTTCAACAAATCTTCATGCGACTTCAACTGCTAACTGTTAATTCGTACTTTCACTCAGAAACCTCATTCCAACTTTAAAATGTTACACATCTTTCTGACATTATTCGTGTAAAACAACTTTTAAATCTGATTCTTACTTTTAGAGATATTAAACATTGTTCAGACCTTGTTTTAGAGGTTTTCTTCAGATTTTAACATTAACTAGAGTGCGTGATGTCACAGCTAGAGGGTAGAAAATCTTGAAATTTGCCTTCATATATTTTTTTAAAACTGCCATAATTCCCAAACCCTACATTCCTGAGACATAATTTTTCATGACAAACGTAGGAAAACATCTCGTAGCTTGAAAAATGACAAATAATTAAGCAAAACAATTCAACAAAATGCCTATTGAGGGCACGAAGTGACAAAAACGTTCAAAATTCCTCCATTGAAGCCCATTGTAATTTCAGGCAGATATTTCCTCACAGTAGCAGCCGCACACCTTTAGTTAAACTGCCAAAAAGGCCACATTATTAACCCGAAACTACACAAAAATTACACTTCAGATACTCAACTTCCTTGACATGCTTCACGTTTTGAAATTTCACAGATATCTGTTACGGTTCTTCCACAAAACGTTCACATGTAAGAGGTTTATCTCTCATTCAGAACAATGGAAACCTTTGATCTCTGGACGCCTCGTTCGCTCAAGTAACTTACAATTATACCCGTGGTATACGCTCAGTATATCACGGCTAAGAACCAATCAGATTGCTTGATTTGACTTGTCCGTTTTATAATCAAATATAAACACCTGTGTCATGGAACACGATGATGTCATCGCTCCAACTGACATGCTCAGAGCAGCAGACTTCAGATAGAGGTTAATGGTCCTGTATGGCGTTATATTTGTGCCTCTATCCTGAGCACGCAATGAAACATGTTGAGCATAGAAAATGCGATTGAGCGCGCACTTGAACATTTTTGAGCACAGAGAAATATATTTTCTCTCATAAAACTCCTGCTTGATTTCCCCCGCTCTCTCTCCCCCGCTCGCTCCACCTCTCCAGCCTGTGCGCGCTCAGCTTTGCCTGCGCTCGCTCAAGTTGTCACAGCGTTACAAATGTGCCACAAAACCAACCAATCGGAGAACTCGAGAAGGTCAATTCTGATTGGCTGGTCGTCTCCAATCATATCTCCTATTTGAGATGAGAGAGGGATTTTCGGTTGCCATCAAGCTGTTGACGTTCTTATTACACATCTATAGTTGACATTTACAGGACATGACAGACTCGAATGAAGAGAATAGCACGCCACAGTGTCAGGTGAGTTATACATTTCTAGTTTTCTGATATCACGTTATTGTTTGCAATGCCTGAGTTTGCTAGCTGGCAACATAGCTATAGGGGTAGTTTAAGCTAACCGCTAACAAACCGTAGCCTACATGTACATGAACCCTTCTGAGGCATTGATTACTTGCTGTAAGCATTAGAGGTGACAGAATGACAAAACATGTTTCTCTCTCTATCACAATTTTGGGTTGACCAGAACCTGGACCAACTTCTGTTTCCTGTTCTACAATGGGCATAGAGCTTGCGTTAATTTTCAACCGGACAGATGAGGCTAGGATACCGGACAAAGTTAGCAACACACGTTAACCATGAACAGCCTATTAATCCGTTCTCCTAATGTTATTTCCTCCAACGTTGTGGAATTAGAGAAAAGGGGCTTCTTAACGTGCTTTTATCCAGGGTGGAGGGAGTTATATATTAGTTAAATATAACATTGGGGCGTGTGATTGTAGTGGGTGGAGGTGGTGAAATGAGGATATCCATTTTGGAGTTCAGGCTAGTATAATATAGTTAACGAACGTTACACAATAATAAGGAAGAGAGCTATTTGTGTGATACATCGCTATTGATATGGATTTAGAGCGTATTTGAGACTTCCAAACAGTAAACAAAAACGTAACTTATGGGTGAGTGTTTTTAGCAGAGCCATATAATGTCCTTGTGATTCTGTTGATTATTACCTGTCTGTATTATGTTGCAGCTCAGCTGATTTTGCATTGATGGCAAAGGGAGAGGGATTTAAGTGAGAGTGTAAACACAAGGTAAGTTTAAAATAGGTCAGCAATTTCCCATCCTATAGGTTGCTAGATGTATCTAACCCTTTCTCCTGTCTCCCTCTTTCAGCACAAGAACCCCACGGGGATTCAATGGAGCCTGAAGACCTGCAATGAGACCCTCACCCTGCACCTGAGTCTCAACTCCCAGAGTTTAGCAAGCCTCTCCCTGTTCTTTATTTTGATTAAACAGACATTAAGCTTCCCAATGGTGTGGTCTTCGTTTTGTGAAAAATATGATTACCTCACATATGTTGTTGCTGTTGTTGTCTTTTGTGATAGTTAAATTGCTCCTGCTGACTTGAGCCAGCCATTCTTTCCTCCTCTCTGTGTCAGTGGGGAAACTTTACATGTGTACTCCTTTCTCTGAGCGCTTGGAGCATCCCCAGGCAGCACAGCAAACCATGGGGGAGACGATATGTCAGGACAACACGGAGGAAAAGGCTCAGACAAACAGCATGATATGCTATTCAATGTTTATTGAATTCCATTTATTTACAATGGATGTTCCTAAAACAACACATTTAACATCATCATCATGCTGCTGCTGCTAGTGCTTTGACTCATTGTGCTGTCAGTTGACAATCATTGATAGGCACCTGTCGGTCTCCTGTCCTTTCTGAAAGTCATAAAGATTACATTAGTACTTTAGATTACTTGTGTCCTCAATTACCAGGGGATTCTGAAACCACCATGAATTAAAGAAATGGTAGAAATGTATCTAATCAGAATTTTGAAACCTTCCTTCCCTCCCTCTAAATATATCGATAAACATTAGGATGTGATGCTCCTGACTACCATACAGGTTTAAGAAGATAATATTTGTTTTAAAGAATTCAAAGCAGTAAACAACAGGCTCTTTAACCAAGGCAACGTTAGCCTAACATGTATATGTTAACAGGTAAGATAGCTGTTCACACTATGTATATTTTCTACTTTCTACGTTGTAATGCTATGTTATTTCTGTTTAAGATGTTTACATTTTCGATTGTTTAATTCTAGTCTTTTAACTGTCTAATGTACAATGCCTCCTTGTCTTTTGCTGCTGCAGCGTAAACATTTCCCCAATTGGTATCAATAAAGTACTTCTTATTTTATCTTAATCCTCAAATATTAGCACATTTTACTTATAAAAAAAAAACGCATTGATGTAACTACATACACATATCGATATGTTGTATACATATTACAAATGAAAACCTTTATTGACCACTAATTACCAAAAATTGCATTTCTATCCTGTTATTAATGCATTCAGATCGTGATTCAAATGGCCCGCGACGAACTTCCGGGAACTTTCGGAGTCTCTCTGAACCACGTGACGATCAAGCATTTTGGACCTCCGCTGTCGCAACTCTTCTCTCTACATGGCGCTGGACCAGCCAATCAGAATTGACCTTCTCGAGTTCTCCGATTGGTTGGTTTTGTGGCACATTTGTAACGCTGTGACAACTTGAGGAAGCCAATCAGGGGTGAGGATCTCAGCCTGCCGTCACTGACGTTCAACCAGAAAACATCAGCCGTTAGCTGTTAGCAGTTAGCACACAGAGATCACAGCTCCTCATATCTGTTCAGAAACTAGACAAAAGTTAAACAAGTACAAACCATAGACTGTCTGTGTCATGGAGAATACAGTCGCTGGTTTATGTATGTCTGTAGGCCGTTGTTGTGAGTGTGGAGTGAGCATATTAGCTTAGCCTGGTCGACCCAATCTCCATTCAGAAAACAAGCATTTTAACAGGTTTTTCGCCTGCCGTCTGTCTGCAGACTTGTCAAGCATTAATTCATGGTTTTTACTAACTGGCATCAGTATGTTGTTACGTCGGCATCATTTAGAAACGTGTATTACAATTTAATCACGGTAAAATATGTTAATTTTGTTGTAGTCAGCGAGACAGCGTGTCTTGTTTGAATGATGCAAGTAAACACAGCTGGCAGCCGCGGTGAAACTCGACCGATAGAGCGAAGCGAATATTCGCATCGCGTCCGGTGTGAACGAACAATTAGACTAGAGTGATGCGATAGGAGCGTTTAGAGCGAAGCGAATATTCGCATCGCGTCCGGTGTGAACGTAGCATAAGCGTATTATGGGGTGTCATCAAATGCCGTTGCCATGGCGACAGACAACTCGCTATGAAACAGGATGTCGCTGTAAGTCCAATCGACACGGTCCAATCCTCCCCCAATCTTCACTTGTATATCACCGGTCCATGCCTCAACAGCTCTACGCCAAATCTGAGATCTCACCATATGCCGTTTCCATGGAAACGCATCCCTTGCCATAAAACATGATGTCGCTATAACTCCTATCGAAATGTTCAAAAAGTGCTCAAACTTCACCTGTGTGCTAACAGTCCGGCCGTGAAGCCATCTACGGGACAGTTTTGAGATTTCTTCAAATGCCGTTGCCATGGCAACACAATGCTCGCCATGAAACACGGTTTTCTCATAACTTCAGTGAAACTGCTCCAAACGCCTCAAAACTTCACAGGTTTGGCAACGATGCAGCCATCAACGCATCTAAACGTATTATGGGGTGTCATCAAATGCTGTTGCCATGGCGACAGATCATTCACCATCAAGTTAGTTCAGAAGTTTGCAGTTCAAATATTCTGCTGCTTTTCCAAGCCTTTTTACTTTCTTTTCTTCTCTCATCACACATTCAAGCCCCCAGTGTTCATGTATCATTTCAATCTAAATTCTTCACTTTCTTCTTACACATTTCATTTCAATCTAAATTATTAACTTTCTTCTTAAACATTACATTTCAGCTTAGCAGTTTAGCATCAGCTTTTCAGCATAAAGCATTCCCACTAGCAATTTCTTCAGGAATTGCATTCTCTAGTTGTATTTGTTCCCACAGTTAGGTACTGCACCTGTATCTAACCTTCAACAAATCTCTCAAAATCAGTCAATTTTTTATGTTTTGACCTGCAAAACATAAAAATTATGTAAAACTAATTATATTTTAGTTCTACTGTATGGTAAGAGTTTGTACTGTTAACTTGAATAAGGGAGTCAATTAGAGCAGTTGAGGGGAAAAAAGCAAATTTTTCTTTTAGATTTACAGGAAAGCTACTGCCTGTGTCCTCATCCCCTCAGATCACCACCAAGTGAGAGACACACCACAACAAAAGCATTCTTCAGCCAGCCTGGGCTGCATCGTGTGTGTGTGTGTGTGTGTGTGTGTGTGTGTGTGTGTGTGTGTGTGTGTGTGTGTGTGTGTGTGTGTGTGTGTGTGTGTGTGTGTGTGTGTGTGTGTGTGTGTGTGTGTGTGTGTGTGTGTGTGTGTACCCACACCTGGTTGCCATGTTGACCTGGTGGACAACACACAGTTTGATTTGACACAGTTCTGCTCTGGTTTATCAGATGTGGCCCCAAGCTGTTTCAGAATGACATGGCTAGAATAATTGCAGTTCCCATAATAGCAACAACTTCAAAACCATGCAACTGAAAGATGCACTTCGCTTTAAATGATTCAAATATTGTAGCGCACACTTTCTGATGACTGTGGGCCACTGTGGCGGAGGTGGCAAAGTCAATAGGGGCTTGGGAACTGGAAGGTCACCAGTTCAAGTCCAAGTGCTACCTAAAATAAATGACTGCCTAAGCATTTCTCATTCTTTTTTCATTCATTTTTATTCCAGCCTGCAGAGATTTAAACAAACGTCCTCCATTTGGTGCAAAAACCAGGACAGCTTTTCACATAATTAATACTCTATATGCACATACATACAAACGTGTTTTACTGGCCTCATTCCCAATGGATAACACTCCCCCGAAGTCATGTGCTCCTGCGTGATGGCCCATTTCTAAATTGGTCTTTACCCCGTACTTCCTGCTCATGTGGGGCAGTGAGTGACCTCGCTGAACTCAGAGACAGTTTGAAGTATTGTTTCAAATGAATAGTAATTTGACGGATGCATTCTACTTGTGTTTGCCCACAAAGCCCCTCAACTGATCAGTCAGATGTTGCAGTTTTATGCTAGTAAAGACAAATGTAGCCATGAGATTAACACTACAGCTCCAACTTCACAGCCCAAAATAGTTTTTATACTTTTATTCTCTAGCCCCAGCCGATGCTGATTCAAGTGACAGCTACTTTATGGGATTTCACAAAAGACTATACAACAATTTTTCACAATGCTTTCCAATTCCCCCAAAAAGACTATGATGTGTCAAATTGATCTTTTAAACATTTTATTGAACAGTGTAGGAGAGACATTGTTCCCATTAGATAGCTGTTAGCTTTGTTTGTGTGTTTGTGGCCCCATGTTCTATAATGTTCATGTGAATATGGGCTTCAATCCCAGCCTAAATATGTCAATACTCTTGAATTAATATGGCCCAGGTGGTTTCAAAACTCTCCCCGTCACGCAGTGGCGTAGCCACCATAGGGCCAGGGCGGGCCCAGGCCCACCCAGTTTACTCATTGGCCCACCCTGAGAAAGCTTCGGTGTACATTTTAATTTTTTTATTATTATTACAAAAAATGTATTCACCCATTGAAAATATCCAAGCATTCAAAGTGAAATTAAATTGAACAAATATTGAGTTGAATTAATGTTGTATGTGTGTTATCCTCTGAACTGAACTCATTTACGGTAAAAATTGGTTGTTGGTTCCGGCGCACGCCATAGTAACGTGAGAGAGGCAGAGAGCTGCCTGCAGGGACGCAGACATTTCCCCAGCCCAGGAGCTGAAGATACATTTACGAGGGATGGATATGTAGACTGGAAGCACCTGCATAACTCGTTGGAGAGACATAAAAAAAGCGAGGACCACTGCAAGTCCATGAGCAGGTTTGAATGCTACAACCTATTGTTGCTGTTACCTAGTGCCATAAAAGAGTTACATAACAATTGTAAATAACCCAATTTGTGTTCTGTGAAACTGAAAAGTATATTACATTGTTTTTGTTACTTTCGTTGCAGTAAATATGTCTTAAATGTAATTTAGGTTAACTTCCTGTGTTATTTAGATGCTTTTATTTTGAAAGCGAGTTTACGCTGTTGACAGGAAGTTGTTGTTGCTATGGAAACAACGTGACGGAGAAAAGGAGCGGAGATGAATCTACATATAAAGACGGAGAAAGTAAAGGATAAAGTTTGTGTTTAAGTTTAGCACCCCCCGGAGAGGCACAACGTTGGTATTAACTATAATATAAACATGTAGGTTGTGTCCTAATTCGTTTGCATGCTGTTTTGTAGCTTTGCTGTCATGCTTACAGTTCACTTTTGGTAGTATGCTAAAGAGATTCTAATACGGATGGAGCCTAAATCATGTATTTGTTATTTTTGTGTCTTTATAGCTCTTACGTTGATATTGGAGACTTCAATAAATTCATATCATCAGTCAGGTCTTCGACCATTATTCGGAGGGAAATGCTACAACGATGCTTGGCAATGGGCATTATTATATATTATTATAGGCCAGGCCTACCTTAAAGTCATTTTTCCCCCTGGAAAAAGCTGGCCCACCCTATTTTATACAGGCCCGCCCTAAAGTACATTTCTGCCTACGCTACTGCCGTCACCCATGGCCAACTGAATCCAGCCCTATGAGGTTTCGCTTTAGCCCTTAATGTTTACCAATGAGGTAACAAAGCATTTTAGTGTGTCTGCAGCACTTAATTATGACTTGGGTACAGTGAGGATTACAAAACGTTTGCTGACAAGCAATAGGAATGGATCTAAGGATCTAAGGCTGGATTATGCAAGACATAATTCATCAGGGTATGAATCATCTCTTGGTGTACTCTCCGTGTCTCGCCCCTCTTTTGATTCTCATATGCCTTTCACTTCTCTTAAACTGCATATGTTCTCACATATCCTTGGGGAGGGACAAACGCTGAGGGAATGAGACACTGGCCTCTTTCTTGTTGGTAAGAGGAACATTTTGAACACAATGAAGCAAGGATCATGTCAGGTAATATGACATGTTAATTAAATTCCCCTGCAGAACAGATAATAATGTATTTTGTAATCTGCTTTGGTGCTGCACATAAGCCTTATAATGATATAATGACCCCTAAAGATCCTCACAGGACATATATGACTCTTTGTTTCTCTCAAAATGGTTTGAGCTTTTGTTTCTTTTTGATGAACTGCAGTGCACTACTTTATCAATGACAGCAGCATCTGTTCTTAAAGCAGTACTTCCTCCCTGCAGCCTCACCATTTACTATCATCATAAAACCACATCAATGACATCCTTGTAGCAATGCTAAGGTGATCTGTCCAGCTTTAAAGCGATAGGATGAATGTCCCCGCCTGTATGTTCTGCTCTCCTCTTTCTCCATCTCCATCCTACTTCACCTGATCTCAACCCCAGTTGCCCCTCCCCCTGTCTTGCTTACGGAGATCTGTCCTCTGGGCCGACAGGCGATCTGAATGAAGAGGAAATTATGAATGAATAAGCAGCCATTCTTAATCTGTCTTCTCTCTTCTCTCTCTGGGTCTCTGTCTCGCCCTGTTTCTCCCTTTTTGTTACTTTTAGCTTTTCTGTCTCGCATTTTCTCTTTTGGCATTTCCTTTTCTTCCTCATATGCTTTGTTTCTTTCTCCTTTTTCTCACCCATCAGCTCAGCATTACAGCAGCAAAGGGGGCTGTTGCCATGCAGATTAAGTGCTATAATAATCCTGAAGTGCAGGGATGCAGTGCGTGCATGTGAGCGTTAGTTTGTGTGATCATGCACGATTGTCTGCAGAGAGCCGGATGTTTGCTTTTAACACGGTAACAGCACACACACCCTTTCTATCATCATCTGCACCGCCTTCATAACGCTCCATCGTTCCAGTTTTGGGAGGATGGGGGGGGGGATGAACAGCTGAGCCAACGGTGAGGTCATCGGATAGGTTCCCTGCTCATTCAGGAAAACAGCAGCTGGATGAAAAAGGGAGGAGGGGGAGGGAGAGTGAGCGGGAGGGGAAAGCATGCCGTCATCGGAGGAAATATACCCATTCAGAAAAAACAGCTTTAACAAAGAGTGAAGAAGAAAAAGGGAGGGATTTAAAGAAGACGGGGTTATGGCAACAGCTAGTGGAACATCTTTCATTATTGCAGTGAATGAGAATGGATGGCGACAAAAAGAGAGAGAACATTTTCGTTTAAAATTGAGGACAGGAAATAAAAGGGAGATTTTGTGCTGTGCTGTGCATAAACCATAATCATAAAGACGTTAGATTCCTCTTGCTTATCAGCATCATGCATAGTTGTGTAAGAGCTTATGAAACATTGCAGGGTGAGCACAGACACCTACTGACCTACTTTAGGAAGAAACTGGGGTGCTTCAGAGATGCCTTGCTGTGGTGCAGTGAGCTGAAGAGGAGACGGTAAAGGAGACAATGAGGAGAGCTCCATAATAATAATAATACATGTTATTTATATAGAGCTTTTCCTGGTGCTCAAAGCTCTTGATGCATGTGTGTTTTTTGTTCTTCCAATTCACTTAATGAAAAATCTGGCAGAGGAGGAGAAATAACCAAAGTAGTGAAGATTAGGAGGACAACATTGTTCCGTTTTAACTTCAATGAGAGTTTGACAGGCCACAAAACCCACCGTCAGAATACAAATGAAAACATCTTAGATTTGTTCCGCTCTTATAAATACCAACATTCAGTTCATTCCAGTGAAAGGCTCTTCCCAGTAGATTTGAAAATATGAGATGGTTTGAATTGTTTTCTCCGGGTTTATTTTTTGGAGAGCAAAACTTGGAAAACATCTTTCAAATCCCATTTA
Source organism: Pogonophryne albipinna (assembly GCA_028583405.1). NCBI lineage: Eukaryota > Metazoa > Chordata > Actinopteri > Perciformes > Artedidraconidae > Pogonophryne > Pogonophryne albipinna. The sequence continues at coordinate 2,930,549 of CM053250.1, forward strand.
TTTGTAGAAGCACTAAAACAAATGGCAGTCCAAAGGCAATTGCTTTAGGATCTTTCGAGTACTGTCAGGGGAGAGAGCAGATTTAAAGGTTTGACGATGCACTGTGATTGGCTTGTGGGAATAGAGTCAAAGCTGGCTGCACCCTCGTTGCGAGGGGGACCCAAGTTCCCATCAGCAAAATCACGTGGGTTTGCTTTCCTGGCTCCAAAATGGTGGAATGAGCTCCCCATTGACATCAGGACAGCAGAAAGCTTGCACATCTTCCGGCGCAGACTGAAAACTCATCTCTTTCGAGCGATAGAATGACTAACAAAGCACTTATATGCTAATAAAGGACTGGCTTATCTATAGCCAGTTGAGTAGCACTTGAAATATTTGGCTCTATGAAACCTGATGTACCTATATGATTCTGTTATATTTCACACAGGCTCCGCCCTCTACTGGACTCTATGGGTACTACTCTCTATCATGCTGTGCCATTTTCACCAGGCCCAACAACAAGAGCAAGGCTGCTACCAGAGCATCTTATCGTGTCAGTCACGTTCCAGAGAAACACATGAAGTCTTTCAAAGACGGCGAAGTTGTGAAAGAAGCATTCCTGGAGGCTGCCGACGCGCTTTTGGGGGACAGTAAAAATAACAGAAGCATTTCAACAGGTTTTTGATATAATAAAAACTCATGTTAGATACCGTTATTAATCAGCTGTAAGTTTTTGTTTGTTTGAACTTATTCATTATAATTATTGTCATGGGCGTCGCAGCCATTATATGAGGGTGGGACAAGTCCCCCCCACTTTTTCAAATGATTAGTTTAGACCCCCCCACTTTTACCATATGGAAAGTCCGTGAATCGGTCTATCCACTCGCCGCACTCTGTAGAGCGCTGTGTCAGTGCTTCACTATCAACTCCATTCCATAATAAGTAATCGGGCAGTTCGATGTGTGTAGAGGTGTGTGTGGTTAACACGTAGCAGCCTGCAGTCACTCTTAAGCTGTTCTGATGAAGGTAAACACAGCGAAGGCGGTGCGTAAAAAGGCACAGCTCTTTACCCGCTGGTGCTGCACTTCTCAGAGGCGGAGTTACACGTCCCGCTGCCTCCTGATGCTGCCTGCAGCCATTTCATGAAGTGAAGGAGGTCTTCCTTCTATAAAACAGCTGCGGGCAGCAGATACCGTGAGAGTCCCGGACATTCATAGATCAAGGCAGACTGGTTTACTCTGCTGTTTTGCCAATCCGGTGCTTAAACAAATAGCTCTACACCCCTGGCCGACATGTCCTTAAAATGAAGTCAGAGTTTGAAATATATCTCAAATAATGGATGCACTGCCATTTCCCCACATCAACACAACAGTCTGCAATGAAACGGTTGTCTCCTGTGCGCTCCTCTTCCTACTTGGCGCACCGGTAACTTTCTCGTGCGCACGAGAGGCTGAGACCAGGCTGAGCCACAGCTGAGACCAGGCTGAGGAACATCACAAAAGCCATTTCCAACGGCTATCTGGTGAAAGATGAACTAGGCTACTGGATGAAATAATATGACTGGTATAGGTGCGAAAATTAAACACGTTTTGAAAAAAATATTATGATAAAATATTTTTATATATTTATAATTCTGCAAATATTACGATAAACTCACAGCTATTTCGCGGCCCGGCAGTAACACCTGGGGGTTGGGAACCCCTGCTTTAAGGTACTCTCTCTCAAAATGGTAATGTGCATTATGTTTTAATTATACTTCTTATCATTCAGAAGCTTTTTGTGTGTGATTATGTTTTACTGAGTGCTTATAGGCCATTTCCATCCCAGTATTCAGTTAACTGTTTATTTTCTGTGCACATTACATAGACTAGCTAATATTCTACTGCTTGGGACTTTGAGTCTTCAAAATGTCCAATGTCACAGACTGGGACTTACTTTAGAGTCAGTTGTATTTACATTCAGTATGACTTGTTATGATTCAATGTTGATGAAAGGGAAATGACAGTTTCCCTTTCATCAACATTGAATCATCATCTCATCCCAGAGTGTTCAGGAAATCAGTGGGGATATTGAAAAGGAAACATTTCAGTCAAGGGGCATCATGTGACCAATATAGACAGAAGAGCAACATTTATTTGAACATTTAAGTCAATGATACCATTCCTAGGTGAACTTAACATCTGTATGGAGTCAGATCAGTCTCAATATTAATACATGCTCACAGAAGGATTCACAAATGTATTTTGCGATTTATATATAAATGACTCTCCACAACAATATCTCTCAATGCACTCACAAATATGTATTGTTGTATATAAATGTACAAAAAATGGGCATTTAAACTGTTTTTTATTAATTCAAAGACGGCTCTGAATTAATAATCAAATATGTTTCCTTTCTTTACTACTGGAGGAAATTACAAAATGTACCCATCATTTTCCTCATGCTAGTATAGCCACAGAAAAGTATCAAACCACCTGTTAAAATGCACCAGAATACAGGAAATCTATTTTATTTAGTGGGGGAGGACCCCCACACCCCCCTTTAAAAATGTCCCCCCCACATTCAGGATGCTTCCTACGCCCATGATTATTGTACAAAATGGTATAAGAATGCAAACTTAAATTGATTATAGTCTATTATCAATTCAGGTTAAGAAACTAGTGTTGCTTGCATCCTATTTTAAAGGCATTTCTTTTTATACTCTACTAAAATGCAACAAAAAAAGGGTTTGATTCTATTAATGTTGTCTTTTTTATTGCACTGTTGCAGCAGATTCCTGTGTAGCTTCAGATCTGAGTTGTTTTATTAGTAAGCCTAATTTTATTGGCAAAGAAAGGGTTCAGAGTCTTTTCTTTTTTCCTGTCATATGTGGTAGCACTGTTCAATGTTTCTTGAAAACATTACCCACTGTAGTGTGACGTGTGAATAAACTCCAACTGTATCAACAACACTGTTGTGTAACTTCAGTTAAATACTTGTAGGTGTGTAGATTAGAAAGAGGAAAGATAAATGATCTGCAGTATTTTATGGAGTATTAATCGTACAAAGGTCAGTTTTATACAAGTAGAAGTGTGTATTTACCTGGTAGTAGGCTGTCAGTAACTACGACTCTCTATTTGGACTGGTAGATCTCGACAGACTGGCAACTTTAAAAGTAGCTCTCGGTTCAAAAAAGGTTGGGCACCCCTGAGTTAAACGAACGAAGATTAGAAGATTAGAAGGACAAATGGACTCACTGGAAGCTCGGCCATGCACCTGCCCTGGTTTGATCGCGGGCGCCGGTCTCCACCACCTCTGCTTAGAGTGTTTGGGGGACCAGGATATGGCCGAGGCGGTGCCATTCACGTCGCCATTCCAGCGGGGCGGATGTTTGCCGTTGTCGGGCACTTCCGGGTCCGGTCCATGGAGGTCCACCGCCCTAGGTGATGACCATGCACAGGAAATATTGGTGAGTATTTTTTCCAGAATAATTACTATTTTGCTCTGAAATAGTGATATTTAATCATTTTGGAGTGTATTTATTACTCATAGCTTCTAGAGTGCGATTAAAAATGCAGAGACAATTCTATTGGAGTTAAACCATGACCACGCCCACTCATGTTTCTTAAGTTTCACTTCTGCCGCCATTACAAGTCTCTCGCACAGACGCACTGTTGAAAGCAGACGGAAGAAGAACAGAAGAAATTCATGCCAGGTAAGCTTATTTTACTGGTTAAATTAATGTTAGAAAAGGTAAAGATATTGAGAAACAACACAGCTAGCTACAATTAAAAAAGAAGCTTACTGCACAATTCGTTTAGTCAGATGTTAGCTTTTAGCTGATTAACATTAGCACAGTACAGCACTTTCAGCGGTTTATGGACAATATTAATCCCACGTGTAATGGTAGATAATAATTGCATATCATTACTGTTTAGCTAAATGTGTGCAAGGCAAAACAATTGAGAAACAATACGGCTTGCTACGATTTTAAAGTAAGCTCACTTTAAAATTGCTTTGTCAGATGCTAGCTTTAACTTTTAGCTGTGAACATTACAGTATACAGCACTGTTAGCGGTTTAAGGACAGTATTAATGTATAGTGGATCAGTGAAATAACTGTATTTAATCATTAACTGAGCAGTGTTGGCTACCATCACTTTCCATCGGATTTTACAGAGAGCAGGTGCACTAAAAAGCTTTAGCTGCTAACACTAGGTCAGCTTTTAGCTGAAATGAGGTCACAGCACCACATGTGGTTTACTCTGACAAGAGCAGAAACTGTTTCATGGTCAGTTTTCAGCTGGTGCTAGGTTGCAGCACCACCTGTGTTTTACTCTGATAAGAGCTGAAATTGTTTCGCGGTAATTTTTTAGCTAGGCTAGGTCATAGCACTGTGTGTAGGCAGACACCTTTTAGCAATCTAGTAGTTTAGCAAAGTAGTTTTGACCTATTGAATTGAATCCTTGATTCAATTTGTTTTCATACTATTCAACTATTAATGTTGGTGGTTACAGTGGAAATGTGAATTGTATTGTTTTTTACTGTATAGGTTGTAATTGTTTAAACTTTTAACTTGCTGTGCAATGATTGTAATAATGCTATTCAAATTAACTATTTTTTCTTGTCATCAAGGATGCAAGCTGTAAGGGTGAAGTACAAGGATCATCAGAAGTACATTTGCTATGAGGGTCAACTGACCTTCAAATCCTTTTTGGATTGTGGTGAGTGAAAATTAAACATATTTCACACTAACCTATTGAACCTTGGGATGTCAGTTTATGCGTGGCACACTTGATTTGTGGCCACAGGCCGTAAAAGGTAGAATGAATGGCACATACACACACAATAGGGATGGGTACCGAGCCCCGGTATTAAACGGGCCCGGGGCTGAATTATTAAAGACCGTGGTACCATTAAGCTTCAACATTATCGGTACTGGAGACATGTAAAAAATATATGTCTTATGTATTATTGCTACACAAACATTATATTGCAGTTTTAGTGTCGCCAACTCCGTTTCTAATATGCAAAAAGACTGCAAAATGTGTTTATGATTATTTTTAGTATTTTCGACCTTTCCAATCCAGACGAGATCTCTCTCTCCCCGTCTGTGTGCAAGGGGGCGGGGCAGTTTACACACACGCGGCTGCTACATGCAGCAACACACACACACGGAGGAGATGGTGGAGAGAACGCGCTCCGAGGTGTGGTTAAACTTTACCCGTCTTGATGTGGACAATGCTCGTTACCAAAATTGCCATAAGGGTTTAGCATGCAAGGGCGGTAACACAAGCAATTTGTCGAAACATTTAGCAAAAGTGCAGCACAATTATACAAACATGGGTTAATGATTAGAGGTAACCGGGTTATTTAGTTTGTTAAAGTTTCAGCTATTCTGTTTACAATTCTGTCATCAGTCATCTGTCATTTAATACGATTTGTTCAAACATTGTTGTTTCTTTTGATGTGAAATATTATTTAATTTAATTTAAATAAAAAGCAATGTTAGTTTTGTTCACAATTAGTTAGTTTACCTTATTTTTTGCTTCAAAAGAACCGATAAGAGTACCGTTAAAAGACCGGATCGATAAAAGTAGTAGTACCGTTAAAACCTTTACGATACACACACACACACACACACACACACACACACACACACACACACACACACACACACACACACACACACACACACACACACACACACACACACACACACACTCTGTTACAAACAAAAAAATCTGGATTTTGGGGTTTCTGAAAATTGTTGAATAATTAAACATGCACTGGGTCAAATTTACCCAGAAATATTATTGCTGTTACAGAAAAACTAATACAACAGGAGGGTTAAAAGAAAGTAATTGGTTCTCTATTTTTAGGGAACTCAGCCTTCCTATGCATCATTATTCATTGCATAAATAATAATAAGGATATTGCTGTATTACTCAGGCTGCTGTGCAGTCAGTTTTGGGGTAAACATTTTGAAGTAAAGATGGACTTGATTTCAGTTTTCTGGTTTTTCTTTACAAATATACAAAATACTGTATTTCATCACAACTCTTATTTTGTCTTCACAGTTGCCAAGAAATTTGACATTCCCACCTTGGACTTAAAAGTCTTTGATGTAACAAAGACTGAAGTTGACGAGGAGGTGTTTGAGTTTCTAATACAGAAACAAGACCTTGGTGTCCTGGGCCCAGGAGTTCAAAACTTTTAATCTCAATCCGATCCGATCAGATTTTGAAATCCCATTTTTTGTGATCCAGGATCAGACAAGTCGGCCACATTTTGTCCCTGGAGTTCAAAGCAATTCAGGATAGGATCAACCTGATCCAGATTACGACTTTTCAAGATGACTAGATCCTGAATATCAGTGCTTTAATCCTACCGAACGCCATCTAGTGGACATGAAAAATAATACAAGGAAGACAAGAGACCACATTGCAGAGACATCTATTGTCCGCAATTACTTTTGAAAGGTGATGACAGATGATGAACTTTTTTTTTGTTGAAGATATTTTTTCTTTAATCTAAATTACATTTGTGATTGACAATCGTTGTTGTGATACTTTTATGAACATAAACATTTATGTCATCAACATTTGGTTGAAAACAAAATAGGCCACCACAAACGTGAGCAAAAATGGAAAAATAAAATGTATTTCTCATGAAGGCTAAAAATTGTGTATTATTTCAGTTAACAAACTTTGCCATCTTGTTTAAATTGAAACATATTTTTAAATGAATGGTACAGTACATGTTGCTCTGGTAATCCACTGGAAATCCACCCCTCTGGTGGAATCAGGATAATCCAGTTCTTTGGGATCAAACTGATCCCAATCCTGTGTTGTCGGTTTGAACTACCCGTTTTGAAGATTTGATCCAGATTAAAGCTTGGATTGGATTTCCTGATCTGATCGGATATCAAAGTGATCCTAATCCTGTTTTTTGGTTTTGAACTCCAAAATCCAAATCTGATCTGATCAGATAGGGATTAAAAGTTTTGAACTCCTGGGCCCTGGAGATTTGTTTGCCTCAAGATCCAAATGGTGAGTTTCTTTCCATCTTGGAGTCCCATATTTATCCATAACACTCAAATGGATCTGCTGATTTGTTGTTTCTCATTATTACAATCATATTTATTTTTCCTTAACTTAAATCAGTAGTGGGGCTTATCTTATGTGAATATTTTGCATTCCATGTATAATTAACAACAACTCTTTGAGTAATAATAGACATTTCCACTAAAATTGTGTTGTGGTTATTGTCAATCACACCAGATTTCTGTTAACATGATTTCCAGATTCGTTAAGCTCCTCTGCAAGCGCCTCCGTTACAAGCTACAGCGATGTGGACTCTGATGACACCATCATACTGCAGCGTAGTCCTGCTTCTACAAAGAGAGAAGAGGATAGTCGTTTAGCCAAAGTAAGCTCTGCAGATTTCATTACAGCCTTTGTCTGAAAGTTTAAACAAACTTGAAAATGTAGTGATAAATGACAGATGAATGAAAGTTGTGAAATAATGATTATTAGTGTTTTTTTACACTTGATATTTTATGACTGTTTTAAAAGTTTCAGTGTGTTCTTTTTATTATTACTTCCACTAAGATGATTGAAGACATTCTGAAGAACAAACCTGGTGGAGAGAGGATCATGAATGAGTATGCTCGGACTAAAAGTCTAACAGATGCCAGGAGACGCGATATGGTCAAGATATTGGTTGCACAAATGACAAATGATCATGGGTATGTTTTCATAAAATCATAACTAGGGATGTCCCGATCACATTTTTTTGCTCCCGATCCGATTCCGATCATTTGATTTTGACAATCTGCCGATACCGATTTTTCCCGATCCGATCTTTATGCAATGCATTAAGAGAAAAAAAAGGTAACAGATAACGGCTGGTCATCCAACGCGATGAATTCAGCTATCTTGGCTGTTATTTGTTTGGCCTTTTCACTGTTCTGGGGCAGTTTCTCTTTCCTTTTAAAAGTCTCTGAAAGTGTCGGTTGTTTCAGTGCCGTTACCTGAGTGGCCGCTGTGTACTCGTCGTGTTGTTGGTGGTGTTTGTTTCTCAGGTGGCGTATTAGATTGGTCGTGTTGAACGTAGCTCTGTTCTTTCCACCACGCGGAACCTCCGCCTTGCAAACATTGCATCTGGCTGTTACACTGCCTTCGCTTTCAATTTTATAATACTTCCAAACTCCTGACATTTTCTCTGTCCCGAGTCCCGAGTCACCAGCTGAACGTAGCCTCTCGTTAGCTTACTGCTAGACACTGCGCGCCCACTCTGTTGCCAGCTTTGAGAGAAATAAGCAACCAGGTCTGAAAACAAGCCCAAAAGAAGCAACACATACATGATGTTGTGTAATTTCAAACCAAAACTAAGGCCTCAGGATGACTTTAAGACGTGAACATGGTCATTTTTGTTTTGTATCATTAAATAAATAAATAAAAAAATTATTAAAAAAAAAATCCCGATCCCCGATTTTTTTTCTCCCGATCCCGATCTTTTGAAAATCATGTGATCGGCTCCGATCCCCGATCACGTGATCGGATCGGGACATCTCTAATCATAACATACCTACACACCAAGGACACTTGTATTGACTTGATATGGTGAAGAACAACACCCTTCTTTTACAGAAGTTGTGTGTTTGTGTCTCACGCTGTGTGTGTCTTTGTCTGTAGGACAAGTCCTTCAAGGCGTGTTAAAGAGGAATACGCAAAGGGCGTCACTTCCTTGTTCCCAAACCTGGCCGATCCTAGGAGCAAGTTTGGCTTTGTAAGTACATTAGAAACTAGGTGTCACACAATTCTCTGGGACTTTTGCTTTCCGTCCTCAAAATGTAAATGTGGAAATTATTACACTGTTGGGTGATGTTTCCAGTTCAGCTAAAGCAGGGGTCTCCAACACGTCGATCGCGAGCTACCGGTAGCTCGCGGGCAGCTTTTCAGTAGCTCGCCGCTCGATTATCGATTATAGCGTAGTAACGTTGCTTCTTGATTTTTCATTGTTTTTATTTTAGAATTGTTTCTGTCACACAAATATAAAATTGGTCCGTGACGCAGAGATCAAGGAGCAGATGTGACAGCGGCACAGCGACACCACACATGGAGCAGTCTGCTTTATCCAGTAGCACCAGTCCAGAACCAACAGTAGAATGGCCCGCTCTGAATCAGTCCGCGTCGCTGCGGCTCAGAGACATACAGGGAGGGATTTGTGTTTTTTGAAAAACACTCGTTATCGTCATGTCAGGTTTTTTCGTGGATTCAATCAAGTCTTGGATTGCAGAGTATGAATGTCCTCTTGCTATTTTCAGTTGATAAATACATGTGTAAAGTTTGTGAAGGCAGGAGGAAAGCTTCCGCAATCACCGTCTCCTCTCCGTTCCTCCATACCCCGCCCCCTCCTGAAAAATAACTACTAATAATAGTGACAGGCTGATAGTGACCTGATAGAAACTTTATTATTCACTTAATCACTGAGATATAATGAAGCTAATTTAATCTCCTACATTCATGGGATTTATGTAACAGTAAGACAGAGAATGTAAGTGTGCACCAACATGCAGTATTTTTGTTTGTATATGCTGTTGTAAATACTCCTGTTGTCTGCTGTGTTCAGACTCAAGTCCTGTGTGTGATGCCACATTCAGGACATTCAGTGTCTCCTTTTTTTAACAGAAGGCCGTTGCTAGAAGCTGCAGCTAGACTGCAGAAGCATTATTTTTTTGTTTTTGAGGATGGAACAACTTCACACACAGATATAGGGAGGCTAGACCTATACAGTTCATTTATTTTGGTTTATAATGTAATGTCAAGACGAAGAAGAAGAAAATATGGCTGCACTGTTCAGTGTCAATCCTGTGGAGATGGAGGTTATAAATCTCCAAAATCATGTTCAGCTTAAGTCTCAGCAAAACTCACAACATTTCTGGAGCCTTAGAACCAGAAAACTATAAGAACATCACCAAGCAGCACTGAACACGTCTGCTTTATTTGGTTCTGTTCTACAAACCTTTGTGAAGCAGCTTTTTCTGACATGAATGAAATCTAAATACAGAACAAGACCGACTGATGAACATTTAAATGACTATTAGAGTGAACCTAAGTGGGTCCAGCATACCCCTCTATGGTGGACTCCATGCAGCGCAGTCATCTCACTAACTGTAAAAAAGAGTGAATGCACTTATTTTACACGTGCCATAAGATGCTTGCAAGGTGGTGATTAAGGCGAGGTATTTACTATGTGGGCCATAATAAGAAGTGAAAACATTGTATTTTTCTCTTGGACATTTATGTGAATCTTCAGTGATGTACTCACTATGTTGTCCATATTAATATGTGAGAAATTGTCGTTTTCTTGGACCTTGATGTGAAGTTAAGATTTTTGATAAGCTTTAGGTATTGCAATTTCACACGTGTACAAAAGTAGCTTAATTCAACTGATGAGTGCTATGTGAATAAATATAAGCGATGTGATGCAAGTAGCTCTTGGCCACTTTCATTTTTTCAAAGTAGCTCTCAGGTGGAGAAAGGTTGGAGACCCTTGAGCTAAAGAGTATGGAGGTTATGTCCTATCTTTATTCAAGAGCGTGCTCTTTCAATTTGAGAGCATCATTTCTTGATTTCATGTTCAGATTTTGTATTTCTTTCCCTCAAACCCTGTCCTCCGCACTCCAAATAGCGCCTGCTTGCACTTAGATTTGCTCTTCTCCTGCTCAAACACTTGTACTGAAATCAATAAATTATACTCTCAAATTGAAAGACCACACTCTTGAATAAAGATAGGGAATAACCTCCATAAAAGAGCTATTAACATTTCTGTATGCCCACCATATCTGTCATCTCTCCTAAAGCTTTCCTTAAATGTCGTGTGTAGTTTTAAGGAGATAACAACTATATTTAACCTGCTCATCAAACTGAATTAAAACTGCGGTCGCACTTGTGCGCGCAGTGATGAGCGGGCCCTCGCGTCCGTGCGCCTGTCGGGGAGGGCAGCCGGTCGTCCCGGCATCAAGCAGACGCACGCGAGTCCTGGGAAATGAGCCGTTTCTCATTTCTATAATTTTCGCGTCCCAGACTCCCAGGTCCTCCGGCAGCGACCCGGAAACGGATGTCGAAGGAAAACAAATGTCTCTAAAGGCTCGTCGAGGATCGATTATCGAGGAGGCTGTCTGGAGGAGCCGTAACCGAGGATACACTGATTTAGAGGAGAGAGGAGTGTCTCTCGAGGAGCTATAACCGAGGGTACACTGAAGTATTCCCCTGAGACGATTTCAGCCAACAGTGATGTTTAAAAGAGGTGTGACGCATGGCTGGACTTCTGTCAACGAAGCACAGCTCTGCAAACTGTTCCCGTTGTGATTATAAGTTATTTGAGATGATCAAATGTGCATCAGACTTTCTGCCCTTTACCGTTTGTTTACTCACTAATCACATGTCCCCTGGATGTTAGGTGATGTTACAGTGAGAACAGCTGCTGAGGTCAGTGCAGAAAGCAGAACAGTGTATAATATATATTGCTCAATAATAAATGTAACAGGCCTATATTTCACACTTTATTTGTAGGCTTTAGGAGATATCTACAAGTAAAGAGTAGGGTCAGGGAGTGTATAGGTGTCTGTTGTAATGAATATGCCGCCAGCAAAGGGCGTTGTTGGACTAATAGTAGGTTTGTGTGTCTGTTTGTTTGTGTGTGTGTGTGTGTGTGTGAGTTGATGTGCCAGGCAGACAGGCAGGTCTCAGTAGCTTATCTGACATATAATTGGTCAAAAATTGTACATTCTCCGTTAGCCTACGAGCTCCCCGTTTGAGCGAAGGACTATTCCTTCTCAATGTAGCATGACATTGGATATGCGCTGAAGTTGTCCTGGATTGGAATTTTTCCGATCATTCCCCTATGAGGAGTTTGCAGAAATGTCCTTAAAATGCATGAAAAACGCACATTTTTCAAAATGGCCGACTTTCTGGGGGGCGGGGCTTATGGAAGGCAATTTGAAATATGTGTGCAATCATAATAGCAATATGTATACAGCGTTTCGTGAATATCGGAATAACTATATCCGAGTAGTTTGGAGTAATTTGCGACATGTAAATGGTTAAAAATTGTGTATTCGCTGTTAGCTTACGACCTCCACGATTGAGCTATCAAAAATGTTCTTCTCAATTAAGTATCATATTGGATAGGGGCTGAATGTGTCCTGGATTGGAATTTTTCCGATCATTCCCCTAGGAGGAGTTCGCAAGAATGTGCTTAAAATGAATGAAAAAGGCACATTTTTCAAAATGGCCGACTTTCTGGGGGGCGGGGCTAATGGAAGGCAATTTTAAATATGTGTGCAATTATAATAGCAATATGTATACAGCGTTTTGTGAATATTGGAAAAACTATACGCGAATAGTTTGGAGTCATTTGGAGTAATTTGCGCCATGTAAATCGTCAAAAATTGTGTATTCGCTGTTAGTTTACGACCTCCACAATTGAGCTATCAAAAATGTTCTTCTCAATTAAGTATCATATTGGATAGTGGCTGAATGTGTCCTGGATGGGAATTTTTCCGATCATTCCCCTAGGAGGAGTTCGCAAGAATGTGCTTAAAATGGCTGAAAAACGCAAATCTTTCAAAATGGCCGCTTTGTCGGGGGGCGGGGCTAATAAAAGCCAATTTGAAATATGTCCGCAATCATAATAGCAATGTGTATACAGCGTTTCGTGAATATCGGAATAACTACATCCGAGTAGTTTGGAGTCATTTGCGCCATGTAAATCGTCAAAAATGGTGTATTCGCTGTTAGCTTACGACCTCCACGAGTAATTTTTTTAAAATGTGCTCCTCAATTAAGTTTCATATTGGATAGGGGCTGAACGTGTCCTGGATTGGAATTTTTCCGATCATTCCCCTAGGAGGAGTTCGCAAGAACGTGCGTAAAATGGCTGAAAAACGCACATATTTCAAAATGGCCGACTTTTTGGGGGGCGGGGCTAATGGAATGTATTTACAAATATATCCGCAATTCCATGAGGAATGTCTGTGCCAAAATTCGTGACGTTCTGAGAAACTATATGTGACTACCACACAATAGGGGGCGCTAGTGAGCAGTTTTTTTGAAAATTTACGTTTTTTTTGTACATTCTCGAAAAAGTGCTGGGCTCTGACGTGTGTCCCAAGTTTTGCGTCCGAAGCTCATTTTATGCTATCTTAATTTAAAAAAAATGTATAGGCCACGCCCACATTCGGCATTTGTTGCGACACTTTAAATCTCAGTTCGTAGTCACCCCGAGAGTATGTGTAATAAAATAAAAAAAGATTAGTCCATCCGCTCTTGAGTTATAAATTGGTGGTGTTTTTGGCGCCCCCTATAGTCCAAAATGAAAATACTTTGGTGTGCCTATTCCCCAAGACAGACTGAACGTTTCCACCAAAATCTGTGATGTTTGGATACATTGTTGATGAATTATGAGCATTTGTTTCTAAGTCCCGCCTTTTTGCGAGTACGTTTTAATTCATGGCGGAAATATTTATCGTTTGAACATGCTCATCTCCTAGGGTAATGTGTTTGACCCTCCACCGATGCTGTATACAAAGTTTGGTGTTGAAAAACTGAAAATTGAAATTTAAGTGAATATTTAACTGTTTTGAACATTATGCCAATTAAAAAAAAAAAAATGGAGGCGGAGCTTAGGTTCCAAGCGGATTATATGTAGAGCAGGTCCACCCGGATATGTGTGCAAAATTTCATGTCATTTGGAGTTACGGTGCGACTTTGTACATCTTTCCAAAAACGAAAATGGCCATAGGTGGCGCTAGCGAGCAAGGTGGCATATTTTAACCCATTGACTCCAGAATGTTGCAATTTTTACCGGTTCTGGCGTCCGTGCAAAATTATACAACTTTGTCAGCGTCCTAAAGGCCTCAAAAACAGGAAAGATGGCGACTAAAAATAATAATACCACCAATAACAATAGGTTCCTCGCACTTCGTGCTAGGACACCGTTGGGTCCTAGCACTCCGTGCTCGGGCCCTAATTACACCCTTTTACTTTAGTAGCATTATTACAATGCGGAAGATGGTAGTGGGTAAAAGAAGACCCTGCGTCAGTCACTAACAGGTATGTGATTGGTATTGTAGGTGGATAGTAAGTCTTTATAACACATGATTGGAGAATAATTTAATGTATACTCTTGTTTTTCTAAATCTTGTACTCTTTTGTAGTTTGTATTCTGTTTCTGTATCAAATTAATCTACTTTGATCTGATGACATAACTTAAAACAAAATGTCATATGTATGTAAAGAGCAGTCAGACACGGTATTCAGTAAACATTCCACCTCTGTTACAGGTGGTCCAAAAGCTGATAGAGGCCCTTTCACAGAGGCAAACTGTCTAACCACTGAAAGCCTGTGTTGCGAGGCTATCGCACTGATGAAGCACTCGGCTGATGAAGCAATTGTCAAGGAGAAGATGAAGCAGACCTTCACATATCGCCAAAAGATGCTTCATGACCCAGTCAAGTCTTCTGAAATATTCACTGCGTTTCCAAGATTCCTAGACATACCAGGAATGGTATGTGGATCTTTGACTGCTTTATTACTGTTCTACAAAAGCCTGGTTAGGGATGTTAAATCTTTCATGACCCTTATGTCTACTTTTCTGTCTTATTCCATCTTGTCTGCAGATGGAACAGGACTTTAATCTTCTGCAAAGTTCCTGGAAAAGTGTCCAACTGTATACAAGAAGAAAGTCCTTGACCAAAGCCGTGGCCTCACACAGACAGGCGACCTTCAAGGCCTGGTTCAAAATGCTGGATCCACAACAGAAGTGGAAAATGGTACAATGGAATAAAATATTTGTTCTCATTGAACGGATAATTAGTTTTAAGGCCAAATGGAATGACTGTTTACACATTTGTACTTTTTTTTTCAGGATGGGACAGCGATATGTCATCCCTTATGGTCCTTGTGCACCTTCTGCCACCGTCAAGTCAGGGCCGCAAGAGACCAGGAAAGCTCTCAGCCAGACAAGCCAGTGAGCATCTTGTGAAGTTTCTCAAGGTGAGGTAACAGTTCAATGAAATTAAAAGAAAGTTTACCGTTTAGTCCACATTCATAATCCTGAGAATTTTTTTAAAGTTCATAAATCAAGGTAAGATAAGGTATTTGTGTAATTTTAAATGCATCTTCTTAAACAGTTTGTGAATCGTTTATTATTTTAATAAGGCTAACTAAGTTCTTCTGTCACAGACTGGGACCAGCATTCAGGGGCATCTGGACAGCATCATGGAGAGCCGTCAACCCTATCTGCTTGCTGTGGGGACCCAGAGGAGTGTGATTCACAAGTACTTCATTGTGATTGACAAACACGCAATACCATGTAAGTCCCCAGACTGTCTTGCCTGTATTGATGAGCTTTTCAAAGCTCATTTCGTCTTTGGTCCCTCCTACAACCAGGATCTGTTGAATGTGTACAATTTCATGCAAACCACGATTTATGAAATCGATGTGGAAACCACTAAGATGAATCCTAGGGTTGCAGAGTTGAGGGCTCGGATGCTGAATTGAGTTGATACTGAGATTGTTTTGAGGGCTCTAATATTGTATTGAGCTAACACTGAAATGTTGTGTTTTATTTTCAAAAGCTCCCAGGCAAATTCTAATTCCCTGATAAAACACTTGAAGCTAATCCACGGACATTGTTCAGGTAAAACACTTCGCCTTAAATGCGGTTAGGGTGGTTGTTCTCAAATTTATGGCACTTTTTCCGGGTTTAGAAAGCATCTCAATAAAACACACACACACCTTGTTCTGATCCTGGTGAAGGCCCCTCTACAGCTGAATATTTGGCATCAAGTCATTTTGATGATTTGGCATCAATAACTACCCCTTCTGACTCAGTCCTTCTTTATAAGAGTCTCGTAGACAGCTGCGCAGCAACAGCAGCTGAACTTAAAGTGGTAGGTGAAACCACCATTAATTCTTTGGTCATTTCCATTAGGGATGTCCCGATCACCTTTTTTTGCTTCCGATCATTTGATTTTGACAATCTGCCGATACCGATTTTTCCCGATCTTTATTCAATGCATTAAGAGAAAAAAAAGGAAAAAAGCATTCAAGTTGTCCCTTAAGGTTATTTTTTTTATTTAAATGACAGTACCCAACTATCCATTCTATCCAACATGGATATAGTTTCTTTTGTTCACAGCAGCATTGGATCAGTTCAGTTGTGCAGCATTGGATCAAAACAAAATAAAGCTTATCAGTGGTCCACCACAAAATAACCATGTAAACAAATTGAGTGCAGATAGTGCAGTAACAAAACAAAAATAACTCTACAGGAAAGAGGTAGCTTGACTAGCTTCACAAGTTCACATTCAGTCACAAATAATAAAATAAAAATGTGGCTTAGTGCAGAATTCTAGCCTTAAGACTAACTAGTCTAGTAATAATGTAATGAACAACAGCAGCTTAACATAACATGAATAAACAAAGTATTATATTTCCATCTTACTGGAGTAACACAATTCAATAGTAATCAGCAGCGAACCACATCAACACGTGTGTTTCGGTGTATTCACGGCATTAATTTTGTTATTCTACAGTATTGTTGTTTTATAGTTATTTGTTAATGTAACCCAATTTGTGTTCTTTGAAATTGAAAAGGATATCGCATTGTGTTTGTTACTTTCGTTGCAGTTGTATATGTCTTAAGTGTAATTTGGCTTGGCTTCCTATTTGTGGACATGCTTTTATTTTGAAGGAGAGGTAGCGCTGTTGACAGGAAGTTGTTGTTGCTTTGGAAACAACGTGACGGAGATTAACGGAGAAAAGTAATATCTACATATAAAGACGGAGAAAGTAAACGCTAACGTTTATGGTTAAGTGTTAGCACTCCCCGAAGAGGCACAAGCTCTTACGTTGATATTGGAGATTTCAATAAATTCAATTTGAAAAAAAAAAACGGGGAAAAAAATGAAAAAACAAACAAAAAGAATTTCCGAATAACGAAATTGAAACCCGAATAGTACTCCAACGAACGAATATTCGGATATTCGGGTACAGCCCTAGTGTACTCGCCGTGTTGTTGTTGGTGTTTGTTTCTCAGGTGGCGTATTAGATTGGTCGTGTTGAACGTAGCTCTGTTCTTTCCACCACGCGGAACCTCCTTCTTGCAAACATTGCATCTGGCTGTTACACTGCCTTCGCTTTCAATTTTATAATACTTCCAAACTCCTGACATTTTCTCTGTCCCGACTCCCGAGTCACCAGCTGAACGTAGCCTCTCGTTAGCTTACTGCTACTATTAGACACTGCGCCCACTCTGTTGCCAGATTTGAGAGAAATAAGCAACCAGGTCTGAAAACAAGCCCAAAAGAAGCAACACATACATGATGTTGTGTAATTTTAAACCAAAACTAAGGCCTCAGGATGACTTTAAGACGTGAACATGGTCATTTTTGTTTTGTAACATTAAATAAAATTATATAAAAAAAAATTGTAAAAAAAAAAAAAAAGATCCCCGATCTTTTTCTCCCGATTCCGATCTTTTAAAAATCACGTGATCGGCTCCGATCCCCGATCACGTGATCGGATCGGGACATCTCTAATTTCCATGGAAGAGATTGTTTATGATATCCATAATCAAGCAAAAGAGTCTGTAAAAAAGTGTCTATCTTTACAAGAGCCTCACAAAAGTGACATTGAGTGTAAAATCGATCAGTGTTTTGAAAAAATGGAAAAATCCTTTTGGTGTATTAAATTCAGAAAGTAAGAGAAGGCAATATTTTACAGAGAAGTGGGGAAGGGTAGACCCAGTGGAATATGTTCTTGGTACAATATTTGATACCCTGCGCAATCAGACTACTGGAGGTTATGAACAGGTTGTTGTTACTGATACATTTGTTTACATCCCAATTTTGAAAACATTACAGTTCATTTACAAACACCCTAATATAAAGGAGATGCCGCAGACTGAAACCATTTCAAAAGAAGATGTCCTTCATGATTTTTGTGATGGAGATTTTTTTAAGAGTCATGCTCTTTTTTCAAAACAGAAACATGCATTTCAGATTCAGCTTTTCTAGGACGATTTTGAAACTGCAAATCCTCTAGGATCAAAACGGGTAATACATACATTGGGAGCAATCTATTTTACGCTGCGAAATATTTCTCCAAAATACAACTCAATTCTCCTTAATATTCATTTGGTCGCTTTGTTTCATGCCCAAGACATAAAAATGTATGGCTTTTCTAAAATCCTTGATCCACTTGTGCAAGATATTCAAATACTTGAGAGGGATGGAATTATGGTTCACTTGTTTGATCAGTCAGTGTATGGAACTATTGTCCAAGTAACAGGTGACAACCTTGGTCTCCACTGTTTGTTTGGTTTTGTTGAATCATTCAGTGCCAGATATTGTTGCCGCTTTTGTCTCGCTGAGAAAGAGGACTTTCAGACAGTCTTTGATGAAGATTCACCTAAGATAGTTATGCGAACTGAAACACTTCATGAAGAACATTGCGGACAAATGGAGACAAATCCAACTCTTCCATATGTGATGGGTGTTAAACGTTCTTGCTCTCTAAATTCCTTGCAGTACTTCAGTATATGTACAAATTTCTCTGTCGATATCATGCATGATATCTTGGAGGGAGTGGCACAGTATGAAATGAAACTTCTAATACTTCACTTGATGGACAATGGCACCACATCAAAGGAAGTTGAGAGAAGAATTAAGAGCTTTAACTATGGTTACATGGAGCAAAACAACAAACCTCCTGCAGTAAAGTTGACAGAGGGCTCAAATGACTTGGGGTTAAATGCCATCCAATCCTGGTGTTTACTTCGCAATCTACCGTTTATCTTTGGAGACTTAATTTCTCCAAATGATCAACACTGGTATTTGCTACTACTCTTGCTTCAAATAGTAAACATTGTATTTTCTCCAAAGTTAACAAAGGGAATTACTGTTTTTCTGAAAAACTTGATCGCAGAACATCGCAGATTGTTCAAGCACGTGTTTCCAAACAAGAGGCTGCTACCAAAACATCATTTTATGGTGCATTACCCTACATGTATTCGTAAAATTGGTCCAATTTTGCATAGCTGGTGCATGCGCTATGAAGCAAAGCACAACTTCTTTAAAAAACAATTAAAAAGCTTCAAAAATATAACTAAAACATTTGCCAAGAAACACCAAAGTCACATAGCTTACAGTTGTCAGACATTTGACCCTAACAGAGTAATTTTCGGTCCAAGTAAAATGTTATCTTTACATGTAATAGAATGGGCCTGTGAGATAGCTGAGACTCTTCAGATACCAATTGACACCAAGGTTTTGAATGCTAGATGGGTCAAACACCATGGCAATATGTATCGATCAAGTTTAGTTGTGTGTGTTAAAGTCCAAAGTGAGATGCCAGTTTTTCACAAAATCCACCATGTTATTGTACATGATGAGAGATTATTGTTGGTTACTTTTGTTCTACAAACCATGTGTCTTGATGAGCATTTTAATGCATTTAAAGTTGTGTGTACAACAGACGGACCTCATGTGGTTGATGTCAAAGAACTTTTCTGTTACAAACCATTTGATATACAGATGTCATACAGTTGTGATGATGCAAGTTTGTTTATTGTCCCATACTGTTTCCTGTGATTAAACAAAGATGCATAGGAAGCCCTTTATAATCCAGATGTATAGTGGTGCAGTGATTTGTTGTTGTTGAGTGAACCCTTGCAGCTTACTTCAGGGTCATACATCACTGCATCACTCACAAAAATATTGATGTTTTTATTTTCATCTATTGAAGGTAAAGAGGCCAACATTTTATTTTTTTCAAAATATGATATACAGTATGCTGATGATGCAATTTTGTTTTATGTTGGAAATAGTCAGCTGTGATTTAAAAAATGTACATGTCTTGAAGGTGAACAGGGGCCAACATTTTAATTTCCATTTTTACTGAGGCCTCCCTCTTTTTTTTATATATATCTTTAAATCTTTACATTTATAAAGGGATTTACATTGTGTTATGTCTTGCACATGATAATAAATTGGGCTTTGAAAAGCACTTTGGTTTATTGACCTTTTTTATTGTAAAGATCATTATGGTTCATTTATTGTATTCGGAGTGAAATTACCTTCTATTTGAAGTGAAATTACCTTCTATTTGGAGTGAAATTACCTTCTATTTGGAGTGAAATTACCTTCTATTTTGGAGTGAAATTACCTTCTATTTGGAGTGAAATTACCTTCTATTTGGAGTGAAATTACCTTCTATTTGGAGTGAAATTAACTTCTATTTGGAGTGAAATTACCTTCTATTTGGAGTGAAATTACCTTCTATTTGGAGTGAAATTACCTTCTATTTTGGAGTGAAATTACCTTCTATTTGGAGTGAAATTACCTTCTATTTGGAGTGAAATTACCTTCTATTTGGAGTGAAATTACCTTCTATTTGGAGTGAAATTAACTTCTATTTGGAGTGAAATTACCTTCTATTTGGAGTGAAATTAACTTCTATTTGGAGTGAAATTACCTTCTATTTGGAGTGAAATTACCTTCTATTTGGAGTGAAATTACCTTCTATTTTGGAGTGAAATTACCTTCTATTTGGAGTGAAATTACCTTCTATTTGGAGTGAAATTACCTTCTATTTGGAGTGAAATTAACTTCTATTTGGAGTGAAATTACCTTCTATTTGGAGTGAAATTACCTTCTATTTGGATCAGAGGTTGCGCTAGGCTTTTTCACTGCCCGTCATTTTGACGGACAGGATCGTAAAATTTCGTCGGCCTTTACACTCTGGGGGGAAGAGAGAGAACTGTCAACGCGGGGGGGTGGGGAGAGCACGGTCGTGAACTGTCAACGGGGGGCGGGGCGCACGCTTGTGAACTGTTATGCATGCCCACTGCACCTCGCGGGAGTGCGCACAGCGTAAAGCCAAAACTCAGACATTTCAATGATCTGTACGGCACAGTTAGGTTTGGAAACGGTATCATTTCCTTTTTGGCAGGCATGCTTAACAGCGGAGCCTCGCTGCGGGGAAACTTTGGCGCTGTTCCGAGTTTGTTCTAATCCGTCAAAATGACGGACTGCTTTCAGATTTTTCCGTCATTGTTAAAAAAAATCCGTCATAGACGGAAAATATTCGGTTAACGCGACCTCTGATTTGGAGTGAAATTAACTTCTATTTGGAGTGAAATGACCTATTTGGAGTAAAATTAACTTCTATTTGGAGTGAAATGACCTATTTGGAGTGAAATTAACTTCTATTTGGAGTGAAATTAACTTCTATTTGGAGTGAAATTACCTTCTATTTGGAGTGAAATTAACTTCTATTTGGAGTGAAATTACCTTCTATTTGGAGTGAAATTACCTTCTATTTGGAGTGAAATTACCTTCTATTTTGGAGTGAAATTACCTTCTATTTGGAGTGAAATTACCTTCTATTTGGAGTGAAATTACCTTCTATTTGGAGTGAAATTACCTTCTATTTGGAGTGAAATTAACTTCTATTTGGAGTGAAATTACCTTCTATTTGGAGTGAAATTAACTTCTATTTGGAGTGAAATTACCTTCTATTTGGAGTGAAATTACCTTCTATTTGGAGTGAAATTACCTTCTATTTTGGAGTGAAATTACCTTCTATTTGGAGTGAAATTACCTTCTATTTGGAGTGAAATTACCTTCTATTTGGAGTGAAATTAACTTCTATTTGGAGTGAAATTACCTTCTATTTGGAGTGAAATTACCTTCTATTTGGATCAGAGGTTGCGCTAGGCTTTTTCACTGCCCGTCATTTTGACGGACAGGATCGTAAAATTTCGTCGGCCTTTACACTCTGGGGGGAAGAGAGAGAACTGTCAACGCGGGGGGGTGGGGAGAGCACGGTCGTGAACTGTCAACGGGGGGCGGGGCGCACGCTTGTGAACTGTTATGCATGCCCACTGCACCTCGCGGGAGTGCGCACAGCGTAAAGCCAAAACTCAGACATTTCAATGATCTGTACGGCACAGTTAGGTTTGGAAACGGTATCATTTCCTTTTTGGCAGGCATGCTTAACAGCGGAGCCTCGCTGCGGGGAAACTTTGGCGCTGTTCCGAGTTTGTTCTAATCCGTCAAATGACGGACTGCTTTCAGATTTTTCCGTCATTGTTAAAAAAAATCCGTCATAGACGGAAAATATTCGGTTAACGCGACCTCTGATTTGGAGTGAAATTAACTTCTATTTGGAGTGAAATGACCTATTTGGAGTAAAATTAACTTCTATTTGGAGTGAAATGACCTATTTGGAGTGAAATTAACTTCTATTTGGAGTGAAATTAACTTCTATTTGGAGTGAAATGACCTATTTGGAGTGAAATTAACTTCTATTTGGAGTGAAATGACCTATTTGGAGTGAAATGACCTTCTATTTGGAGTGAAATGACCTTCTATTTTTCGGTTAACGCGACCTCTGATTTGGAGTAAAATTAACTTCTATTTGGAGTGAAATTACCTTCTATTTGGAGTGAAATTAACTTCTATTTGGAGTGAAATTACCTTCTATTTGGAGTGAAATTAACTTCTATTTGGAGTGAAATTACCTTCTATTTGGAGTGAAATTACCTTCTATTTGGAGTGAAATTACCTTCTATTTTGGAGTGAAATTACCTTCTATTTGGAGTGAAATTACCTTCTATTTGGAGTGAAATTACCTTCTATTTGGAGTGAAATTACCTTCTATTTGGAGTGAAATTACCTTCTATTTGGAGTGAAATTAACTTCTATTTGGAGTGAAATTACCTTCTATTTGGAGTGAAATTAACTTCTATTTGGAGTGAAATTACCTTCTATTTGGAGTGAAATTACCTTCTATTTGGAGTGAAATTACCTTCTATTTTGGAGTGAAATTACCTTCTATTTGGAGTGAAATTACCTTCTATTTGGAGTGAAATTACCTTCTATTTGGAGTGAAATTACCTTCTATTTGGAGTGAAATTAACTTCTATTTGGAGTGAAATTACCTTCTATTTGGAGTGAAATTACCTTCTATTTGGATCAGAGGTTGCGCTAGGCTTTTTCACTGCCCGTCATTTTGACGGACAGGATCGTAAAATTTCGTCGGCCTTTACACTCTGGGGGGAAGAGAGAGAACTGTCAACGCGGGGGGGGGGGGGGGGGGGGGGGGTGGGGAGAGCACGGTCGTGAACTGTCAACGGGGGGCGGGGCGCACGCTTGTGAACTGTTATGCATGCCCACTGCACCTCGCGGGAGTGCGCACAGCGTAAAGCCAAAACTCAGACATTTCAATGATCTGTACGGCACAGTTAGGTTTGGAAACGGTATCATTTCCTTTTTGGCAGGCATGCTTAACAGCGGAGCCTCGCTGCGGGGAAACTTTGGCGCTGTTCCGAGTTTGTTCTAATCCGTCAAAATGACGGACTGCTTTCAGATTTTTCCGTCATTGTTAAAAAAAATCCGTCATAGACGGAAAATATTCGGTTAACGCGACCTCTGATTTGGAGTGAAATTAACTTCTATTTGGAGTGAAATGACCTATTTGGAGTAAAATTAACTTCTATTTGGAGTGAAATGACCTATTTGGAGTGAAATTAACTTCTATTTGGAGTGAAATTAACTTCTATTTGGAGTGAAATGACCTATTTGGAGTGAAATTAACTTCTATTTGGAGTGAAATGACCTATTTGGAGTGAAATGACCTTCTATTTGGAGTGAAATGACCTTCTATTTTTCGGTTAACGCGACCTCTGATTTGGAGTAAAATTAACTTCTATTTGGAGTAAAATTAACTTCTATTTGGAGTGAAATTACCTTCTATTTGGAGTGAATTTACTTTCTATTTGGAGTGAAACGACGTTCGATTGGGAGTAAAATTACCTTCTATTATGAATAAAATGGCAGTAGAGTTGTTTTTAATATACACTACATAGAGTAAATAACCATTAAGCCGAGTAAAATCTAAGCACATAATAGAGTAAAATGAACTCTAAAAATACAACTCTGAACAAAGAGTACATTTTACTCTATATAGGTTGGGACCAAATGTTATATTTTTAGAGTAAAAAAATCAGAGAAATTTACTGTGTGGCGGCGGAACGCAGCTGCTCCCAGCGGGCAGCAGGCTGGGCAGGGAGCTGAAAACGGCTCTGCCACGCTACCGCGTGACAAGGCGACTGCAAATAAACACGGGTGTGTTGGGCATCTCGCTCATTGCTGGAGATGCCCCCACCTCACCAGATCAGAGCGATTATTTGTAGCTTGATCGTGGCCGCCGCCGTTGTCTGCCGTGTGATATCCCGGTGAGGGATCACGCCGCATGGCACTTTCCAAAAGGAAGGTGTTGTTGATCTCCCGGGCCGGGAGCCCCCGTGTTTACGGAAGGGCTCTTTGGATCGATCTCCTTGGTTACGTGGGTGAGGAGTAGTCGCAGCGTGGCTGCTTCTTGCTCATCCCCAGAGGAAATAACACTGTCCCACACTCCCCGCCCCCTCTGTAAACTCCAGTATAGGAGCCAGCAGGTGGGCGCGTGCACGTGAGTGGAATAAACCGAAGTGCTGTCAAAACACTGTGCGGGTTCAAGAGAGAGTGATGTGTGTGTGAGAAATGCATTCAGTGAAAACGATTGCATTTATCCCAGAGTAAGAGTCATCTTCTCTCCCCACATTTCCACTTTTCACCATAATGTCCGTTTCAAAGAGACGGCATTAGGACAGAGCCGCGGCCCCACGGGAGCGTGCCACGTTGCGTTCAAGGACCTCAGTAGAAAATCGGCCCTTTTCTGTGTCAGCCCCCATGCCAAAACTCCCTTATTATGGAAAGGTTTGGCAGCGGAGTAGGCCACCAGAGAATACTACAGCTTCTTAGCTTTGGCTCCACAGCTGCTGGCATGTCCCCTGAACACAGTTTTGTGGGGAATGGAAGCCCCACAAAAGCTGTGTACTGACAGAGTAGAGGGGCAGGACACTGAGACTGGGTTACTCACTCAAGCTTTGCAGCGTCCCTCCTCCATTCAGGGGCAATAGAGTCAAATCTATCATCCTGGGAGGAGATAGGTTTCCTTTCAACAGGAAGTCGAAAAGAGGCCCTGTTGCATGAACGGTGGGTTACGTATTGTAACCCTAGTTCTAGAGTGATGTGTGTGTGTGTGAAAAATGCATTTAGTAAAAACTATGGCATTTATCCCAGAGTAAGAGTCATCTCTCTCCACAATTCCACATTTTCCCATAATGTCTCGTTGAGATCGGCAAGGCCGTTTTCATACGATGTTAATTGGACACCCATTATGAGGCTCGGCCCCCGTGAGAGTGGCCGCGGTGCGTTCAGGGACCTTCGCAGAAGAACAGGGGGTTACGTAGTGTAACTCTAGTTCTAGAGTGATATGTGTGTGTAAAATGCATTCAGTAAAGACGAGTGCATTTATCCCAGAGTAAGAGTCATCTCTCTCCACATTTTACCCCATAATGTCCGTTTCAAAGAGACGGCATTATGACGACCCCCCCCCCCCCCGAGAGCGGGCCGCGTGCGTTCATGGACAGAAGAAGCTCAGATTAATGCCTCTTTCTCTCTGAGAGAAAACAGCATTATGGCGGAGCGCGCGCTCTCGTGCCGTGGTGTGTTCAGGGACCTCAGGGAAAAATCGGCCGTTTTGTTCTCTGAGTGGAAACTGCATTATAGAAAAACGGCCCTTTCTGTGTCAGCCCCCCATGGGTCAAACTTCCTTTTATGGAGGGTTTGACGGCGGAGTGGGCCACCAGAGAGTACCACAGCCTCATAGCTGCGGCTCCGCAGCTGATTGCACATCCCCTAACACAATGTTATGGGGAATGGAAAATCAGTGGTGTATTAACAGGGCGGACGGACAGGACACTGAGACTGGGTTATTCACTCCAGTTTTTCAGCATCCCTCCTCCGTTCAGAGGCATGAGAGAGGCAAATCTGTCATCCCAGGAGGAGATAGGTTTCCTCTCGGCATGTGCACTCTCAAGTCAGAGAGAAGGGGCACTATTCCTTGTACTTCCTGGTTCCCAAGAAGACAGGAGAATTCAGGCCCATTCTGGATTTTCAAATGCCTGCACCAGCACATTGCATGCAAGAAGTTCCATATGTTAACTATGAAACAGTTACTGGGACTGGTGCAGCCAGGCGATTGGTTCACAACCATCGACCTGAAGAACGCTTACTTTCATGGCGAAATTGCTCCAAAACACAAAGTATTTGCGTTTTGCCTTCCAGGGGGTAGCCTACGAGTACAACAGACTGACGTTCGGCTACTCCCTATCCCCACGCACGCTACGGCGCTGCAACCGCTGCGGGACCATGACATGAGGGTGTTCTTTTAACTGGGCGACCTCATAGTCATGGCCAGGTCCAGGGAATGGGCAATGTTTCACACAGCCCAATTGATCCTACACCTAACCAAGTTGGGTTGAAAAAGAGTTGCGGTCAATTGGAAGAAGAGCTCTCCCATACCTCACCAGCAGGTAGAATATCTGGGGGTGATGCTCGATGCAGGCAGACTACGTGCCACCCTGACAGAAAGCAGACAGGCATCCCTGCTGCAGGCACTCTGCAGGCTGTGTCAGGGGGCGACGGTGACAGCTTTGATCATCATGCAGACTTTGGGTCTCATGACGGCTGCTCACTCCGTAGTGCCACTCGGACTTCTGCATGCACGTCGCATACAGAGGTGGCTTACCGGCCTTCGTTTAGATCTCAAGACACAAACGACGTCTGGTGATCATCCCCCCCTCAGTAGAGAGCAACCTCCGATTCTGGGGGTCCCCAGAGAATCTGCGGAGGGGAGCTCCACTGGGGCAAGTGACCTCCTATATCACAGTCTTTACAGACGCTTCAGTGACAGGATGGGGGGGGACGTGCCTAGAGAGAGCTGTAGGTGGTTGCTGGCCTCTGACAGAGGCTCGGCACAGCAACCTCCTGGAGCTGCAAGCAGTGATGCTGGTCCTACAGCACTTCAAACCCTTAATACAGGGCAAACATGTGCTAGTGAGGAGCGACAACCGCACCACAGTGGCGTACATCAACAGGCAAGGCGGAGTCCGCTCAATAGCCTTGTTGACCGCGGCAGAGAACCTGTGGTTGTGGGTTTCACAGATTGTGTTGTCTCTAAGGGCCCTGCACATCCTGGGACGGGAGAACGGGGGGGGCCGACCTCATGTCAAGAGGCGGACCCCTGCCAGACGAGTGGAGGCTTCATCCGGAGGTGGTGAAGCAGTTCTGGACTCAGTTCGGGAGAGCAGAGGTGGACCTGTTCGCCAATCGGCGCAACAGCCACTGTGCCCTGTGGTTCTCCCTGGCCCGGTGGGACAATCCGCCCTTGGGGGTGGACGCATTTGCACACGAGCCATGGCCAAGGAAGCTGCTTTACGCCTTTCCACCGCTGCACCTTATCCCCCCCCTTCTGGATAGGGTGAGGCGGGAGCAGCTGTCAGTCATCCTAGTGGCCCCAGATCGCCGCCTGGCGCCGCGGTATGCGGGGTAACACAGATGATGGTGGGCCAGCCCTGGGCTATTCCTCAGGTCTGGGGAGCGCTGTCTCAGGAAGCAGGGGCAATAGGGGCGTTACCCACTCTGGGCCAACCTCTCCAGGCTTGGCTCCTGAGAGGGACAGGCTGAGACAGGTGGGGCTGTCTGACAACGTTATTCAGACTATCCAAGCAGCAGGAGCAGAATCCACCTCAGCCTGTTGCAGGCCAAAGTGGGCGGGATTCCGGCGATGGTGTGAAGGAAGGAGTCTAGAGCCTCTGTCATGCACGCTGGGCTCTATTCTTACCTACTTACAGATACTGGTGGACAGGGGGCTGGCTCATTCCACAATTAAGGTGTATGCAGCAGCCATTTCGTCCTGCCATGAGGGATTTGTAGGCAGGTCAGCCCTTCAGTCAGCCGCTTATGTCGCGGTTTTTTCAGGGGGTCATTAGACGCACCGAAAAGCTGTTTGTGTGCTTTGGGGATGGTGTGGCTAGAAAAGCTCTCTCCAAGAAGCGCCTAACAGGATGGCTATGCGGGTGCATGCATTACACATGCCTATGGTCGGGCGGGGAGAGCCCTCCCCACTGGGGTCCGTGTGCACTCTACACGGGCTGTGTCAAACAGCCTTATTCAGCAGCGTGAGTGTAGAAGATATATGCACGTCGGCGTCTTGGTCTACGCCAGGCTCCTTCATAAAATGTTATCTCCTGGACATGTCTGGCTCCTTCTCGTCGTCTGTGCTTGCCGAGGCAACGCATGACTGGTGAGAGGGGGGGTGGCTGTGGGTCAGCAGGTGTCTGACCCCCCCCCCCCTGGACATAAAGCACTTGTGTTTTCCCATGCTCCTGAGGGACTCAGGAGACATGGTGCGCAATCAGCCCCATACAGGGCTGGAGGCAGGCTGGGAGAGCCTTCCTCACTATTGTCCATGCCCGCTCTACACGGAGCATGTGTGAGTGTTGGGGACGTGGTGCACTTGTGTTTTCCCATGCTCCTGAGGGACCTGGGGAACATGGTGCTCGGTAGGCTCCAGACGGAGTCTCCGCACAGATCTTTTCCATGCACACTCTACACGAGGTAAGCGTGTGTGAGTGTGCCTTATCCAAATTGCGGCCCCAACTTCTCTACGGTTACAACCGGATGGGAGGAAGTGGGGATGCAATGGATGTTAGCCAAAAGCCGGTCAGGGACGGTGTGGTGGGTCGATGTTGTTGGATGACAGGGCGTGTATACATCGGGGCTCCGCCCACTGTACCCATGGAGTCCAGTAGAGGGCGGAGCCTGTGTGAAATATAACAGGGGGTTACGTATTGTAACCCTAGTTATATAAGCACAGGCGGAGCCCTCTACCTGGGGGCCCTGTCTTTCCTAGTCCGCTCGCTGAAGAGTGTATAGGATAGTGGGCGGCGGGTGTAGCCGCCTTTATATACTGTGGGCCTGCGCGTGCATTCAGGTAGGCTCGCCCCGATTGGCCGGCTACGTTTACGTAAACTCAGTAGGTGAAAGCACGCACAGCATGATAGAGTAGTACCCATATAGTCCAGTAGAGGGCGGAGCCTGTGCTTATATAACTAGGGTTACAATACGTAACCCCCTGTTTTCTTCAAGGTTGTGTCTTCCTGGTCGAATGCACTTATTGTAAGTCGCTTTGGATAAAAGCGTCAGCTAAATGCAATGTAATGTAAAAAGCTGATTTACAGGTATAAAGACGGTGTTCCTGGTTGAACTTGCGCAGAGCTTTATTAAAAAGAATGGTAGTCCAAAGGCAATTGCTTTTTGGATATACTACAATACTGCAGTACCTGAAAAACTGACTGAAATCCCAGCTTGCAATACACACAACTGTATGCAAAAGTATATCATCATTACAAGGAAGATGTCACTTTATGAGGTTCTGATGACGTTATTGTCAGAGGAAACATCACAGTATCACGGTTTCCACAATTAATTATCAGGGAATTTAAGATGTGGCTATTTATAAAGTATTTATTATCATTCATTGTTGATGATGGTTGAGGCTACAATTTATGTTCCACTCATTTAAGTCCAGTAGTCGTTGTTATGTATTTTTCCTCAAATACTTCTTGAAATTAAAATGGCTTCCAATGATAGCCAAGGGTTTCTTATCCAAACTGCTCCATGCATCACTTCCACAGTGAGCTAATGTTTGCTAAATGCCTATAACAAAACGTCAATGCAAATTGGGTCAGTCAAACTCATTGAGGCCTGAGGCCATTTGTGTTGTGTGCTCGGTCAAACACACACACACACACACACACACACACACACACACACACACACACACACACACACACACACACACACACACACACACACACACACACACACACACACACACACACACACACACATACCATGGCCCTTTCTCATTTCTCTAAATCCCCTCCTCGACTCCCCTCCTCGAGACTTAGTCCCGCCCACAGGAGATGCGAGCCGAGGAGGGGAACCGAGGAGAGAGGAGGGGAAGCAGCAGGTGGTTAGAGAAATGAGAACTCCTCTCCTCTGAGCGGTCATTTTAAAGAGACGTCCATTAATGATGACAGGAGGCACAGCAGCCCTCTGTCTGATGGACAGATGTGTTCATGACCACTTATATATTTACTTTGATTCATTGACAGTGCGGTATAAGGAGACAATAACAGGCTACAGATGCGGACACACACACATACACACACACACACACACACACACACACACACATATATATATTTGTATATATTTATATAAATATATACAATTTCAGAATCAAACAGAGCACTCTCATAATAACGTAACACTATCAGAGACTGGATATATCCCCCCCCCTCTCTGGTCGCTCCAATGAGGAAAATAAATTACGTGCCAAAAGTTTTATTTACAAGTATTAAAAGTAAGCAGAGGACACCAAACCAACTGAGACCTGTCTGTCCGCTGCATCTACACACACACTGTACCACACACACACCTACACCACACACACACGCACATACAGTTCCTAAAACAGGCTACAGCCGTTGTGTATTTTATTTTGTGAAGCACTAAATGGTTTTAGAAAAATATCGACTCTTTGTAGATATCTATTAAACTAAAGCAAATAAAGAGAGTAGGCCTGTTCTACTGAGTGATATATATTATACACACTGCTCTGCTTTCTGCACGGACCTCACAGCTGTTCTCTCTGTAAACATCGCGTAGCGATGAAAGCAGTTAATAAAATAATATCCAGGGGATGCATGCCGAGCTGTCATTGGCTGAGATAAGTCCGGCCGTGCGTCACATCTCTGTTGCCGGAAATGCATCCACGAAGGAGCCGTGGAGGACCGTGGAGGACCCATCAGTGTCTCCTCGGTTAGAGCTCCTCCAGAGAGCCTCCTCGACGCTCGATCCTCGGTCCTCGAAGTGCATTTAGAGAAATGAGATGTCCTTCAACATGGCGCGCTGAAATTCATTTCCGGGTCACTACCGGAGGACCGAGGAGTCGAGGAGTCGAGGAGTCGAGGAGGGGGATTTGATGAAATGAGAAAGGGCCCATGTATACATCACTTCAGGGGACATTATATTGACTTACATGCATTTCCTGGAGATTTATCCTAACCTAAACCATAACCAACACATGCCTAACCCTAAGCCTTACCCTTACCCTTAACCTAACAAAGTCTTCACCCTAAAATGAATGATTCTCCTCATGGGGACCTCCATGTTGTCCCCATGAGGGAGGCGAGTCCCCACATGTGACTGTGTAAACAGATTTAGGTCCCCACAAGTATAGTAATGCTAGGCCACACACACACACACACACACACACACACACACACACACACACACACACACACACACACACACACACACACACACACACACACACGAGTCAGCCGGTACATGTGTGTGTCAGCTGGGGTTATCTGCCTCAGTGTTGGGTGGGGGTTAGATTAGGAAGTCAAACTTAAACCAACAATCTTTTGATAGTCACAGATTACAGAAAGGAAACCAGATCTTTTATAGATGGAGGAAACGTGTCAAGAGCAATATCTGTGTCAATGGTGTGCGTGCGTGTGTTTGTCGAGTGTTCAACTTCACACTACTGCAAGAGGAAATGAGTGTATGTCGACCAAAACACTTGACCTATAATGTAGTAAAGCTTTGATTGATCTGAGACATTAGAGTGATGGCATTGCCCAAAATGTTAACTTGCAGCATTTCATTGATACACATTTACTTGCCTTAGAAAGGAAACAAATGTTGCATGCTGAACCAAATGTCTTGTAGAAATACCAATAGATGCATTGTTACATCCCTTAAAACTACTATTACTTATCCCCAAGTCGTAACTCTTAGTTTCTCTTAAGCCCACTTTGACGAATGTCTTAATTCAGGATCTATATGGTTCAAATCAGGTGTACCTCACATAATCTTTCCTGCAGTGAGATGCAATTCCTCCATGGGTCAGGCTACAGATTAGGATTTACCCATAGACTGTATTTACCACATTCATCCTGTAAATGCATTGTAAACCTTAACCTTTGCATGAATAGGGTGTGTGTACTCAATGAAAGGGATTACAAGGGACCTACATAAACAGAAAATGTGTAAGCATTGCATTTTCAATCTTATTTAAGGACTGTGAGAGAAGTAGGTACAATATTTTTGCTGACTTGAGCATGGATTTAGGGGATAAAGGCTCTGTACACCCACAGTTATTCTTATAAATCAGACCTTTGCTCAGCTCCATGATGGGAGGAACTATGCAAGGAATCATTAATGCCCCTTCATTTGTGGTTTTCATAGACATTAATGTCCCAGAAAGCAAAGTCTGCAATGCTTTAATTTCGAAAGCCTTACAGTTCCACAATTCACACATGTGCTTTAGTTTCCCAGGGTTCAGTACAGAGAAATCGTCTTTTAGGTGAAAACACTTGGCTATGGCTTGTTACATGT
This sequence comes from Pogonophryne albipinna, assembly GCA_028583405.1. Taxonomy (NCBI): domain Eukaryota; kingdom Metazoa; phylum Chordata; class Actinopteri; order Perciformes; family Artedidraconidae; genus Pogonophryne; species Pogonophryne albipinna. Next base: position 2,962,949 of record CM053250.1, read on the forward strand.
TTGTATCTCAAATGTTCAATGTTTTCCATTCCCTGGTTGTTTATATGTGATGCTGAACTATTTGTTTCCTGATGAGCATAGTTGTGTTTCTCTGTGTCACATCTTGGTTTAGGATGTACCGCCATCTTGTGGACAAAATGGTGAACATCCATTTGAGGATTCTCAGTTCTTTTTGTGTAGAAAGGGAGAAAAACTTGTGTTGAAGCAATTGGTAAATTCAGTTAAAGGTCCCCTATTTGACTGTTTTTCAACAATATATCATATATCTCAGTTATATACAGAACATGTCTCTGATATCAGGGGATAGCAAGTTTGAGTCCCACTGCAGTCAGCATGTCGTTGTGTCCCTGAGACACTTCACCCCAAAGTGCTCCTGTGGGGATTGTCCACAGTACTCAATGTATGGATCTGGATCTGGATTAATACTGAGCAGAAGCCAGAGGTATCACGCTCAGTGGGGGATGGATGATCCCCGCTAAATGTCTCTTAAAATTTGCCGGAAGCTCTCCACGGTTTCTGCGATGACAGCTTCTTCTGGTAGCAAATTCCACTCTCTGATTGTTCTCGGAAAGAAGGAGTATTTAAGAGTGTCACTAGTTGCGAAAATTCGCTCGAAGTTCAAAGAGTTGGCTTTGCGGGTTGCACGTCTTCTAACTGGCTCTAGGTACATTGATGCATCAATGGCTGAGATGTTATGGACAATCTTGAAGAAGAGAACCAAACGAGCCAATCGCCGCCTTTCACTTAATTCCACCCAGTTCAACCGCTTGAGCATTTCTGTGACACTGCTGTCCCATTCATAATCTCCAAAAATGAATCTTGCATCTCTTCTTTGTACTGATTCCAGGGCATCACTGTCTTTATCAGTGTAGGGGTCCCAGACCGAGCTGGCGTACTCTAGTTTAGAACGTACTACGGCCACAAAAGCTGTCTCCTTCAGTTTCTGGGGACAGCGTCGCAGGTTCCGGCGTAGGAAGCCGAGCGAACGTATGTATGTAAGTCGCTTTGGATAAAAGCGTCTAACAAGTGACATGTAATGTAATGAGGTTCTCACCATATTGTTGTCAAAACTATATACAAAATGCAGTCACAGAAAGTTAAAGATGTTTATTTTAAAAAGGATTTAGTCCAAGGAAGGTCGTCAAAAGTAGGGGGGTAGGAAGTAGCGATGGGAATTAATAATCGAATATTCGAATATCCAAAATGATTCAGGTATTCGAATATGAGTTTTTTTATTGGAGGGGTGCCGAAGTTGATTAGATATTATCAAATGGATTAATTAAATGTATACGACAGTGCCATTTTAAATATCTTAAGAAAAATGTCAATTGAAACTTGGTTTGGGTTCTATATTTGAACATTTATTTATTATTAAAACGTATTAAACATTTAAAAAAACATTTATAGGATATGTACATTTGGTTTCTTTGGGAGTCGAATATTGGAATATAAATTTGCTTTAAAATTCCCATCCCTAGTAAGAAGTGGAAAAAAGGGTAATTGACTCGATTTGGCGTGCAGCTTTTGTAATCCCATCACAAGATTGTCTCTAGTATATTTTCCCTTTTTAAATAGAAGCAAAGACAATATATAATTTATGATAAAGCGGTATATATTTCTAACATGTCTTTTGAGAAGAAATTATTCCAATCTGACGCTGGAACAGAAATGTTACTTTTTTATTTTTTATTTAATTAGCGGCTAAGATTTATCAGTATAATAACCTAAGTCTGCCATAAAGACTCATGATCACATGTGACTGTGTAGTGATGCTAGTGGTGTCAAACAATACGTTGAGGGTTTAACAATAATTTGTTCTACACTGAACCACAGAGAGAACACACGTCCCATTGACGTCACGTTGCTTATCCTGAATTTACATACTTTTCATCATGTCATTTTGCTCTTTAAACGACTCCCGAACCGAACAAACACAGATTATTTGGTGTTTATGGACCAGGGCGGTGGTGGCGAAGTCCATAAGGGCTTGGCTTGGCAACTGGAAGGTCACCAGTTCAAGTCCCGGAAAGACCAAGTGGCTACCGAGGTGTCCCTGAGCAAGGCACCGTTCCCTACACTGCTCTCCCGGCGCCGTACATAATGGCAGCACACTGCTTCTAACACTAGGATGGGTCAAATGCAGAGAAACAGTTTTGTTACATAGTACCTGTACTACGTAATGACAATAAGTTGAATCTTCAATCTTATGAACACTGTTTGATGGACAGAAGCACCCCACATGACAGTCATTCAATCAGAGTACGTCACTGTCTCTAAATGCCTGTGTCAACTCGGATAAATGTAATACTTCAAACCCCAAATCCCAGCTACATCTCCACTACTTCTTCTTTGTGTCTAATATATATGGATTACTACTACAGGTGTAAACAAAATGCAACACAAGGGTGAAGCACTTTATCTAATGATAGACTATAGAAATATAATCGTGATAGATGAAAAGTAATTTTCATCAACACAGACGTGCAATCACCGCTAAATGCACTTTAACACAGGGGTATCTCCTCTTGCACGTTATATGTCGTAGCTGCTACATTGTACTGCCATGTGGTAAATACTTGTATATGCTGCTCATGCTCTTTCTGCATATCATGTATTTATTTTTGCTATGTTTATAAATGTCATGTTCTTATATGTTGTATGTGACGGACTATGGATTGAAATGAGCTCAAAGCTAAAATCTGGCATACTTACATTTTAAGCATTATTTGTTTAGAGCACAAACTCAAGGCCCGGGGGCCAAATCAGGCCCTTGGTGGATTTAATTTCGGACCGCAGGATAATTTCTAATTGCTATTAGATCTGGCCCGCCGGTATATTGCACGCACACCTTCACTCCATCCTGAGGGTCTCCTCAGCTCAGAGCCTGAGCCCAAACATTGATGACCTTGCACCCAAGATGAGATGCCAAGTATCTGAACTAGCATCACAGAGCAGCACACTGAGTTTCATGGATGTTTCCTTCTGCACTTTCTCTCACGACAACAGGGCATGTTTGGTTTGTTCTTTGAGGGAAATAGTTTTGTTGAAGCTGTTTTTGGCCTGTGGAGAAATGTAATCATAAGAAATGACTCTGGAAAAGCTGCAGATAGAGCCATAAGAAATGAATGCAACTGATTATTTAATGTTGTTTTTATAGGCAATAATTTAAGCTTTGTTAGTTCCAGGTTTAATATGTGCAATAAGTTCATTTCAATAAGTTCTGCAATAAACATTGAACCAGTCCGGCCCTCGACTAGCACCCATTTTTTAATTTTGGCCCACTGTGTATTTTATTTTGACACCCCTGCTTTAAAGTGTTCATCAATGTGCATTGTCTCTGTTCAAATAAACGATTAAATGAAAAAAATGAAAATGAAATGAACAACATTTTTTATTTTCAACTTTCCTGTTTTTGCCCTTGCAGGCTGTAATATATGAATATCCCTATGATATTATGATTATGAATCATATATATATGATTATATGAACACACACACATTTCTCAGCTGATACCACTCTTCCGCATCCATACCCAGTGTTTTCCCTAGGATGGAGTCATAGCAGCGGTGCCAAGGCACGCGGGCCCAGCAAAATGTGAGCGAGGAGCGTGTGGACATTTTAAGTGTGTGTGCGCGTGCGAAGTGCGCCCCGCCATTGTGTTTCTATGTGTCTGCCAGCACAAGAAAGACACATACATCATTAAAGGCTTCAAATGTATTCAGTATTGTATGAACATTTTATAATTGGTGGTTGGACATCACATCCTCTAGGGGGGTCCGGGGGTATGCCCCCCCGGGAAGATTATTTTTTACATTTTAATATAAAATGCTTCAATCTGGTGCACTTTGAGCACACAATGACTAGACACTAGATCTAACTCTAAACACCCATATGAAAAAGATCGTTTTACATTTTAATAATCAAATAATTTAACATACCAATAACCTACCATAGCCAATAACACATATATGTAACTTATTTTTATTTTTTTGTTCATTTACATCACTTTCATCTGGCAATTTTTTTGTTTAATATCAGGTGTCAAAAGAGCATGGCACCTACAGTAGTAATGAATGTGCCAAATGTCTCCACTTCGTTCCACTGCCCCAGTGACTTGAATATCTTGGGTTCTGCCAAGGGGTTTACTTCCTTACTTCCATCATTTGTCCTGCCTTGTTTCTTGATCCATATATGTTTTTGTTATGCTCTATACATAAAATGACTTGACTTGATTCGATTTAGTGATGATGGCACAGTTGGCATCCTGCCTGAGAGCACTTTATTTTTCTGGGGGTCTTAAAGAATAGCTCTAAGGCTCTCCTAAAGGGAAAGTCTCTGGTTGGGGGGCCATTGATGCTCAATCGCATACAGGTGGCAAGGTGTTCCCCCTGCAAGCGATTTCTCAAGTCAGTCTTCACCTGTAAATACAAACATAATAATCAACAGACAAGTGGATGTGGAGCCCATGGGGTTGAGATTTGAATAAAGTCAAATAATGATATCACTTGTTCAAGTATCCTACCCGGTTCAATGTTGAGAAATCCCTCTCACAGTTTACACTGGAAACTGGGATGATCAGGCCAATGGCAGCCAGCTTGCTCAGAGATGGGTAAAGCAGCCCCCATTCACCCACCTCTGATGCCAGTTCCTGCATCACCTGCTGCTGATCCAAGTCCTGAGACACATGAAACACAACATGAACATCAATCCAGGCTATAGAACTCCTGAAAAGGAATGTTACTGTAATTCATTATGATACCTTGAATGGCCCAACTATCAGCTGCTGTTTTAAAAGAGGACCATTCCTGCAGCACCTCATTACAGTCAGCCTGTAGAAATTTGCCGTCAAGGAGCTACAAATTGGCCACGTAAATGGCCTCATCTCCAGTTGCTGCCTGAGGGCTCAGCACATGGAAGGCCCCTAAAAGGTCCAGATTCTGGAACCTCCTCTCCAGGCTCTCCAGCAGGCCATCGAAATATGGATCCATCACCTAACCATAACAGCAACAGATTATTAAACTGAAACTTGTGTCCATATTCAAACCACTTAATAGGCATCTAGTATTAACAGGATCCTCCCTCTTAAGCACCTTTTGTATTATTGTTTGCTACGATTGCACTTTGACTTTAGCTCTAGATTATGCTCTTAGTCGCTTGTTTAGAAAGGAGATATACTTGTGAGTTCTGGTGAGTAGAAGCGTCTGCTAAATGCTAAATCTAAAACAAACATACCTGGCTCCTGAACCGGCCCCAGAGCTCTTCCCTCGTCGGTCCCTTTCTTGTCCCTCTCTTGTTCCTCTCCTCCTCATGGACAATACTGTAAGCCCCAAGTCCCGCAGGGTTGTCCAGGTCTGCGTGGAGCTTTGAAAGGAAAGACCCTGGTGGCTGATGGTCTCCAGCATCTTTAATTGCTCGGAGGCAGGCCATTGTCACAGGGACCTAATAACAAAGACAGAGTAGGTGTAAATGCAGCAGCAGCAGATATCTGGTTAGTATGAGCAGTGTATGGACAGTGGTGTCAAAAATAAAACATTGGAAAGTATACCTGCACTTTCAGAGCAAGGAAGTTGACATTTTCCTTCTGGAACAGCCTTGACAGCCTGCTGATATGTGGCAGCACATCTGCTTGCAGGTAGACCGATGCCACAAAGTGGTAGGTGGCCAGAAAGCCATACAACCCCTTGGCTGTTGGGCATTTCTTATGCTCCGTCTCCTCAGCCAAGGCTGCTAGGACAGCGGTCAGGTTCCGCTGTAGGTTGGAAACAGCCATGGCTTGCGAAAGCCAGCGTGTGTCCTTCACTTCCTAAAAATATTTAGAGCCACAAGATGAAAGCATATTAAGTCATATCAGGTGCCTCCAAATATGGAAGATGTTTTTTCCCTTTTAAATTACCTTCACTTTCAAGTCCCATATTCTCATGTACCCACTTGCTTATTTGTTCAACCTGTCTTTGTCCACCTGTGAGTTGCCGACTATTTGGAAATGTGCACGCATCATTCCACTCCATAAAGGTGGTGATTTACTTGATACAAATAATTATAGACCAATCTCTATAATCTGCTCTATTTCCAAAGTTTTGGAGAAAATAATTTATAATCAAATGTCACATTATCTCAATACTTATAATATTTTATCTCCGGTTCAATCTGGTTTCAGGCCTAATCACTCCACAACAACTGCCCTACTTAAATTTACGAATGACTTGTACTCTGCTGCAGATGATGGTGAACTCACAGGTGCCATTTTTATTGACTTGACAAAAGCCTTTGATTTCGTTGATCGATATCTGCTCTTGGATAAACTTCACGGCATTGGCCTTTCTAATAATACAGTGTTATGGTTTAACTCGTACCTTCACAGTAGAAAGCAATGTGTGGTTGTTAATGGAAAACCGTCTGACCTGTTGATCCAACAAAAGGGTGTACCCCAAGGATCAACTCTGGGCCCACTTCTGTTCTCTATTTACATAAATGATTTATCTTCTTGTCTCATTAATTGTTGTACTCACCTTTATGCTGATGACACTGTTATATATACATCCAAATCAGATTTTTCACAAATTCAGATCTCTCTTCAATCGGATTTTAATATCTTACAGGACTGGCTATCAAACAATAAACTACTGCTTAACAAAACAAAATCTTATACCATGGTCTTTGGTACCAGGCAGAAGCTCAAATCCAAACCTAATGTAGTAATAACATGTAAGGATGGCACTTCTCTGCATATGGTTGATAGCTTTAAATATCTTGGTGTATGGCTAGACTCTGAACTTTCATTTAAACTACATATAAAGCATGTAATACAAAAAGTCAATTACGGAATCGGTGTTTTACACCGCTCTCGCAATTGTTTTACGCTCAGTGTCCGAAAGAGAATTGCTTCTCAACTTATTCTTCCGATTATGGACTATTGTGATGTTGTCTACCAAAATGCACATAAATCAGATCTTGCTCCACTAAACATAGCCTACAATAAACTATGCAGATTTGTTCTTGGTTGTCCTTTTCGTACACATCACTGCACAATGTATAACCAACTTAAATGGCCTTCTTTAAATGTAAGAAGACACACGCATTGGCTTCAGCTGATATTTAAATGCATTTATCTTAAATATCCCCCTTATTTAAAGCAGTATTTTGTACCTTACTCACCAAATCATCAAGTTAGACATTCTGTTCAGATGTATTTCTCTGTCCCCTCTGCAAAAAAATTGATTGGCAGAAGAGCGTTCATGTTCAAAGCCCCAACTGACTGGAATACTTTACCTGCTGCCATTAGATCTTTTGCATCATTGGGTATGTTTAAACATGCATTATCATCTCACTTTCAACTGGTCTGTACTTGTTATTAATGAAACTGATATTGATGAAACTGATTTGCTCGACTGTCTCTCAAATTGTAATGATTGTATGCATTGCTTGAATTTTACTTAACAGACTGTATGTGGTTTGTCTTGTGTGTCATGTTTTGCATTTTGTCTTTTTGTTTATGTATGTCTGTAAGTTGTTGCTATTGTTGGGACCCCCTTGAAAACGAGATGGTGCATCTCAAGGGGTTTATCCCAATCAATAACAATTTCTATATATAAGTTATCCAGGCCCAAGCACTCTGCTGCAGAAATTGGCTGTAAAGCAGCCCATTTTTGTCCATGTATCTGATGAACATATAAAACAGATGTAGGTTTTTGGGATAAGCCTTATTTGTTTATTATTACTTCCCAATCAGTGGCGGTGGAATATGTTGTTGCCCCGATCAGATTAAATCCAGACTACGTGAAAGAACAACAAGCTAGCAACCGCCAACCAACCCTCGGTCTGGCCGTTATGCCCCACAAATAATTGTACGTCCTACGGCCACCATGGCCTGTGTGCCCCTGATACTGTTAAAATCTCAAAGTTGCTTTAAAAGCGACAGAACAGTGTTTTCTGAACTGCATTATGCTGCGTTCACAACGGACGTGATGCGAATATTCTCATCGCTCTAACCGTTGGAGTTTCACCGCCGTTGTCAGCTGTTTACTCCTGTCATTCAAACAGAACGCGCTGGAGAGGGGGCGGGGCTTATTTCCATGTAAATGCTGTGGTGGAAACCAACTGCGACAAAATGAACATATTTGACCGTGATTTATTGTAATACACGTTTCAAAATGATGCCGAAGTAACTAAATACTGATACCGGTTAGTAAAAAACATGAATTAATGCTTTGACAAGTCTGCAGATAAGACGGCAAGCGAGAAACCTTTTAAAATGCGTGTTTTCTGAATGGATCAATCAGGCTAAACTAACCTGTAGCTGCTCCGTCCACACTCACAACAACGTCCTAAAGACAGAATTAAAGCAGCGATTGTATTCGCCATGACAGTCTGTGGTTTGTACATGTTTAACTTTTGTCCAGTTTCTGACCAGAGCTGTGAGGAGTTGATTAAAGATACTCTCGTACACACACACACACACACGCGCACACACTGCTGAATGATGTATGTGCATAGTTTGTCCCTTGAAGGCTGTTTCTTCTGCTCTGAAATGGAATATATTTGTTACATATTAATAGAATTTTAGATTTTTTTATTTGATTTTGGATTTGTGAATTGGAGAAGTTGTAGATGGAAAACATACCAAACACTAATTATTCAAAGTAAATTATTTTATTTTATATACGGTAATACTAAGGAGGCATAGGCCTATATGATGATATCATGTTTGACATTATTGATATTAAAAAAGTGATTTGTTTTCCATGTCATTCGTGTGTTTTTCTTATAAAAAAGTGAAGTTATTTATTTGCAAGCTCCAAATCCAAATGTTTCCCTCATTGGCCTTTGTGCCCTGGCATGTGGCCTTTGTGCCCTGAAAAAATGTGTAACACCAAAGGCCAAATGGCCTTGCCCCTAAAATGACGAAATTCCAAGCCTGCTGAGGACCCTGTTGAAAGGTAATAAAAATTAAAATTGTAATGTATTATAGCCTACTGTGTTGTAGGGCTGTGCATCTTCACTGGTCTCACGATTCGATTCGATTATCCTGTCAACGATTCGATTCAATTCGATATCCCGATGCATCCCGATGCATCACGATTCATACCAATGCGTTGCATCCTCAATTTTCTATATTACTGCACATGGCTTATTTTTCATCAATGCATACATGCAGTAAATACATATGAACTCTCTTATTATTATTTAGAAAGTGCTTCAGAAATCAATAACATAAATGTCTTGACATTAATTTATAAACCAAAATAAATGAATTGTATAGGTCTAGCCTCCCTATATCTGTGTGTGAAGTTGTTCCATCCTCAAAAACAAAAAAATAATGCTTCTGCAGTCTAGCTGCAGCTTCTCGCAACGGTCTTCTGTTAAAAAAAAGGACACTGAATGTCCTGAATGTGGCATCACACACAGGACTTGAGTCTGAACACAGCAGACAACAGGAGTATTTACAATAGCATATACAAACAAAAATACTGCATGTGGGTGCACACTTACATTCTCTGTCTTACTGTTACATAAATCCCATGAATGTAGGAGATTAAATTAGCTTCATTATATCTCAGTGATTAAGTGAATAATAAAGTTTCTATCGGGTCACTATCAGCCTGTCACTCATTATTTTCAGGGAGGGGGCAGGGTTTGGAGGAACAGAGAGGAGACAGTGATCGCGGAAGCTTTTTTCCTCCTGCCTTCATAAACTTTACACACGTATATATCGTCTGAAAATTGCTAGAGGACATTCATACTTTGCAATCCAAGACTTAATTAAATCCACCAAAAACCTGACATGATTGTAACGCGATTATTTTTGAAAAACATAAATCCCTGTGCCGCAGCGACACGGAGTGATTCAGAGCGGGTCCTTCTGCTGTTGGTTCTGGACTGGTGGTGTTGTGTTGGTGGATAAAGCAGACTGCTCCGTGTTTGGTGTTGCTGTGCCGCTGTGCCGCTGTCACGTATGTTCCCTGATCTCTGCGTCACCGACCGATTTGATATTAAAGTGACAGAAAAAAAAAACTTTATAGTAAAGCCGGAAAATCAGGAAGCAACGTTACTACGCTATAACCGATTATCTTCCGTCACTGCATCGATACCGAATCGTCCACGTCCGCATCGCAATGCATCGTAGAAACGATTATTTTCAACACCCCTACTGTTGCGCCGCCGCTGTTTGCATATAGGGGAAACACTGATACCAACACACCTACATCATATTAGTTGCATACATGTATTCCAATGGCTGTCAGGGCCCCATTATACAACAGGCAAAGAAACCAAGAAATGACAAGCATGTAATTCAATGGTAAAATGTCACATCTGGTCATATACAGTAAAAAGGACAAATTGAACTATTTTCCTCCAATATAAAACCCTGACATTACAAAATGTATGATTTTATACCGGTATGGCGGAGAGATCAAAAGATGTGGTTATAATGGGAGTGGATGGGACATTTTTGTCCGCGAGTGGCTAATGTGTGACTTTTTTGTTTAATCTGATTCTGTGCAAAAACTAATAATCAACCAACATCAATGTTGTTGCTAATCTTTGACATATCCAAGACTGTGATCAAATAAAAAAAAGCCGACCCCCCCAACATTCATTATATGGAAAATAACTGCCTTTTTGTGCATGTTTTTCATAGAAAACGCAAATTCATGTTTTCAAACTGGCAGTTCAAGGGTTAAAATCCTGAACATAAGTTAACATTTGGTATTTTTGATCAGGACTGAAGTTGATTGAAAGATTTAACCCCAAAAAGTTAAAAAAAATATTAATCTGTTTTCATTTTAGAGCAGTTTTTGGAAGTGGACATTTTTGTCCCGAATGACTAATTTGTAACTTTTTTGTTCAATCTCATTTTGTGCAAAAACTAATAATCAACCAAAATCAATGTTGTTGCTAATCTTTGACATATCCAAGACTGTTATAAAAAAAGAGCCAGTCCCCAGATATGTATTTTTTGGAAAATAACTAATTTTCTCTGTTTTTATCATGAAAAAAAACAGCGGTTTCATGTATTCAAAATGGCATTTAAAGGGTTAAAATCCTGAAAATGATTACATTTTTGGTATTTTCTATTAGGGCGGAAGTTGCTTTCAAGATTGAACCCAAAAAAGTTGTGAAAAAAAACTTTTAATATAATGTTTTTATCAAAGTCTTTTGCAGTGGACATTTTTGTCTCGAATGACTAATTTGCGTAGTCCAATCGAATGATACCGGAGGGATATACACTTGTTTTTTTAAATGAAGAGTATTTATGTACATAGGCTCCCGGTAGCTTTTCCATAAATCCCATAAAAACCAACAATCCAGCCGTAGTTTCTCGGAAGATCACCAAATACTTTGTTAATGAAAAGCCCTGGTCATAGCAAAAAGTCATGAAATTAAGCGGCTTAAATTAGGGATAAGCAAATGTTGTCATTAAAAAACTTTGGAAGAAGACAGTAAAACACCATGTCACGGTTATCATGGCCAACATTATGTTATCCTGATTCATCAATGTGCTTAAAACTCTCCAATTTTAACTTTTTTTTAACAAATATGTTTTGTATCACAGATAGACATACAACAAATCAAACAGATCAAACAATAACAAAAGCCACATTGTGCGTGGATTGTTTCCTACATAAGGTCTTTCTGCAGCTTCTCTTTCTTTGAGCGTCACACCGTCACGAGAGTCCACGCTTCATCACAGCCTGGAAATTAAGCTCTGATCCATTATTTTCAATGCATCTAATCACATGTTTTATTAGTCACTGTCTGGCACATCTGTCTGATTGTTAAAAGTGGTTGGTAACTTTTAGGCGGTTAAGAATTATATTACTAACGCATCTGTAGTTAGGTTTGATCACCAATTTTTGAAATGGTGTCAAAGGCATTTTATCTTAATGAATATACGCGATCTGGCACTTATGGTTTTTGTTTTTTTTAAGCTGAAGCTACAGCATGAAACCAAGGTTAACTTTCTCATGATGGAAGTATTCCCACCTTTTTTGTTGTTTTATCACGTGAAAGACTCACACTGTGATGAACTTTGAAAGATACAAAGAATCCTTTCAGAACGAGGAGTACTATGTCGAATTACTTCAAACACTTGCTGTACAGACTCCCAGCTGCAACTGTGTAGTAAAACAGTCTGTAAGCTGCACTTTTTAAAAGGCAAATAGAAACCAGCCCTGGCGGAAAATAAATTATCTGTGTAGAACGCATCCAGGATTTACAGTACACATTCTTAAGCTGTCTTAATGATGATAAAACAAATATATTTTAGCGCCCGTTCAAGTCCCCGAACAGACCTAAATATGGAGTGTGGACTGCTACTTGGAGAGGTCCCAGTTCACCTCCTGGGCCCCTGCCGTGGTGCCCTTGCCCAGTGGCGGAGCTGGGGGGTGGCTGGGGGTGGCCGTGGCAACCCCCAGCTGAATCCTGGCCACCCTATTGGCCACCCCAAACACTCTCACCACGGGGGCCCAAACTATTTTAGAACATTAAGAAAAAAATGTTTAAGTAACCTTTCATCATTCATCAAGAATTAACATTAATAGGACGTTATATCGATAATGTAAAGTACTCACTAAACTTACAATTCATTTAACTTATTTTCTTCCAAAAGTTAATTATCCAAAGCCTCTGTACACCCCGTTCTATTTACATGTAATGGTTTGGTCCTGCCTCCAAACGCGGTGCAGCACCGCCGGCACTTTCTAGCAGACACTAGTGTGAGCATGTGAGGAGCAAGGATGCTAGTACTTACGTGTGTAGTACCATGTCTCAACGACTCACAATGTCAGGCTTTCAAAAGAGAAAAGAAAGGAGAGAAAAACAAGAGGGAGGGACTAAAGGGCGACACCCAGTCTTTCAAAAGAAAAGGTGGGTGTGGTCCATGAGTGGTGGAATTATGTCTGTTAGCTAAGCTTAGTCCATTGTAAATAATAATTGTTATGTTTTTTTTTACTAAGCGGATTAAAGGGGGGGTAGGTAAGTTTGAGAAACCGGCTCGAGATACACTTTTTGTTATATTCCATGGAATGCTCTTAACATCCCGATAGCAATGCATATCTTAAGTGCTTTGACAAAAAATCCATAAAAAAATTTCATCTGTGGAAGCCGTAATACTGTAAAAAGTACGACCAATCCGTTTAGCCGTCCTGTCTGTCAGCCTTCCATCTCGTGCACGCACAAATGTATCTCGTGCCCTCATTGGGCGTGCCCTCATTGGGCGTGCATTGCAGCAGTACTTCAATGACTCACCAGCAACAGGCGGCCACTTTCACTATGGCAGAGTTAGGTTCAACATCGTCTACTGGTGGCAAAATAAATAATGTAACGGAGCAAATTAGGAACAAAAACAAAGTGGAAACTAGGAGAATTCAAACCAGAGTTGCTTTTCAACGATGGCGACAACTGATGCAACACACCTATGGGGGTTATTCCCTATCTTTATTCAAGAGCGTGGTATTTAAATTTGAGAGCATACTTTATGTATTTATTTCCCTCATACCCTGTCCTCGCACTCAAACAGTGCCTGCTTGCACTTAGATTTGCTCTGCTTCTGCTCAAACTGTACGCTTGCACTCAGATATATTGCTGCTTACGGATTTTTTCTGCTATCAGATTTATTCGCTGCGCGCTCTAAACTTTTGTGCAACAATCCTGTCAAAATCCCTCAACCAATAGGAGGCCAGGTGTCCTTGCGGGTGCGTTCGTTTTACTTATTACAGCATCCCGTAAGGGCGGTTACTCTTTGGTTTGTCTTTGGTGCGATGACAGGGTTTGAGTGAAGGAAATCAATAAAGTATGCTCTCAAATGTAAATACCACGCTCTTGAATAAAGATAGGGAATAACCCCCATACACACCGAGTTGAAATCTGACGCCGTGGTCGCTCTTTTTCTCTTGGACAGGTTTTGTATGGTTTACAATTCCCCTGAACTATATAGCCAACCATGGTCATGTGCGCGTTCATGTGTGTTGGAGGAGGTGCTCTGTAAGGAAGTCTGAAGGAAGGGGCGGATTCTTTTCGGCTGTGTACTTTCAAATTTTAGTGCACTCGAGCCGGTTTCTGAAACTTACCTACCCCCCCTTTAAGTACTGTTAATATCTATACAGGTTTTTAATTGCACTGGTCTTTTAGCTGACATTTAACAAATACAGGCAGATTATTAGCAGCTATTCATACTAAATCAGTTGTCCCTACCCCTGGTGCCAGGACCAACAGATCCATCTCTAGGCTCAGCAGCCCTGTACCCCCATAAGGCTGAACCTGAACCAGCTTTTCTCACAACTGAAGGAGGTGAGCAGCATTGTGTTGAATGCCATGCCACTTAACATATCTGAAGGGAGACTGGAATACAACATATATATATCAAAACAAAAAGCTAGCATCTAATTTCAATTATACATTTCAAACACAGTATTTTCCCACATATTTAAGTTATATTTATTTGGATTTATGCATTCATGTTGAGAATGTTCCATTCAAAAATGTTATTATTAAAAATGCATTTACACCATAAAAGATGACTATTGAGATCTATTGTCAGGAATGTTAGTCTTATATCAAATAGTGAGGTGACGTGACGTGCAACAACATGAACCTTTCTGTTGGTCGCTTGTTAGCAGACCCTTCACGCATGGCAGAGCGAACAGGTACAGGCAGGGCCCATAGTGATAGCCCTATAGTTTAAATCTACTACCCACAAATAAACATATGGACATGGGTTACTATTTTAGAAAAAATGGTAAATGTATTTAGGAACCTATCAATGTGATTTAAAGTGGGGGTGGACCTCAAATCGTCCAGGGGGGTCCGAGGGCATGCTCCCCCGGTAAGATTTGTTTTTAAATGTTGTAGATAAATGCATCAATCTGGTGCATTTTGAGGGGAAAATAAAGAGACTAGATCTATGGAAACACCTATATGAAACAGAACTGTATACATTTCAATAATCATAAAATCATGGCCATAACCAATAACATACCATTTCCAATATGAAAGAAACACTGAAACTTGTTTATTTATTTTTGGTTCATTTATAGTTGTAAGGGTGTCTGTGCTCCTGAACCAGCCTCTCCTGTCTCCCTCCTCTATCCCCTGCTCCTCTTTGAGGCAGCAGCAAAGACTAGTTTTAGCTCTCAACAAGTTTTAAAAGTGTATCTTACCTTTTTTCACCTAGTTAACTTTTTATTTTTTATTCATGCATATTTTACTAATCACTACCCTCTCAAATGGAAATATGTGTTTACATAAATGGTGACCAAACCGTTTGAGACCCACAGAGAACTTAGACTAAGTTAACTATCTAAACACTCAGAGAGTCCTTTACCTCACCTGAGCTGAGGTTATCCCGAGCTTGAATGACACACAGAGACCAATCAACAGCTTTGATTTATGATCTGTATGACTGTGGCCATGTCGGGAGGCCACATCATGTAGACAGCCAGTCACCCTGTGTGAGGCAGGCCACTTAACAGGCCAGGCCATCAGGAAACCCCCCGGTCCTCCCGATGGCCAGTCCGGGACTGGGTACAGGAGGCGTAGAGCGAGGGATCATTGTCCACAAGTTAATCGATCGCAGATGGTGTCGTGGTCACGGACGAAAACAAATATATATATATTATTAAAAAAAAAGAAAAAATCTAAATGGGTCGCGAAATATACTTGGGCGGCCGTTAATATACCTGGGCGGCCTGCCCAAGTATAGTCTATGTGTGGGAAACCCTGTATACCATGTGTCAACGACTTACAAAGTCAGGCTTTCAAAAGAGAAAAGAAAGGAGAGAAAAACAAGAGAGAGGGACTAAAGGGCGACACCCAGTTTTTCAAAAGAAAAGGTGGGTGTGGTCCATGAGTGGTGGAATTTTTTACTAAGCTGACATTAAGTACTGTTAATATCTATACAGGTTTTTAATTGCACTGGTCTTTTAGCTGACATTTAACAAATGCAGGTAGATTATTAGCAGCTATTCATACTAAATCAGTTGTCCCTCCCCCTGGTGCCAGGACCAACAGATCCATCTCTAGGCTCAGCAGCCCTGTACCCCCATAAGGCTGAACCTGAACCAGCTTTTCTCCCAACTGAAGGAGGTGAGCAGCATTGTGTTGAATGCCATGCCACTTAACATATCTGAAGGGAGACTGGAATACAAAATATATATATATATATATCAAAACAAAAAGCTAGCATCTAATTTCAATTACACATTTCAAACACAGTATTTTCCCACATATGTAAGTTATATTTATTTAGATTTATGCATTCATGTTGAGAATGTTCCATTCAAAAATGTTATTATTAAAAATGCATTTACACTGTCGCGCCACCTAACCATTCGCCAAAATGTTTTTAATACCAGCGGTAACCGTCCAAGCGCCGTGCAAAAAACAATCTTCAAATAAAAGAAAGTCACCGGAGGAGTTAAAGGAGAGTGACAGGGAGCATGAGAAGAAGAGGGAGAGGAAGTTTTAGCCAGCTTGATCGATGGAGTTGGCTTCTGGTGCAGTGACGCGTCCTAAAACCCTTTTATAATCTATCGATTAGATTTATGATTAGAAAATTATAAAAGTAGGGTAGACATGTGGAGATTATCCGGCTGAACAAAACGTGCATTTATCAAACAGGTTTGTTTTCCACAGACCTTATTTCCAGCTATTTTCCAAAACCCTGTGGAGAAATCCCATTGCTTTTTGTCGAGGGAACCAGCACCTTACTTCCTGGTTTTAGGACGTGTCACTGGCTGCACCTCTCAATATGATGCCAATATAAACAAGGTCTTCTGTCGGCTCTGTACATCAATGCCGACCTATGCTGACAAGTAAGTGAAGAGTAGAAAATATAAAGGTATTGGCTATAAGGAAATGTCCCAGCAGTTTAGGATAATGAAGGTTCTAATCTAATCTATTACATAGCCATTACATTTCTAACTCCTAATGACAGGAAGGCAGAAAGCGCATTATACAAATAATAATACTCATAATAATAGCAGACATTTTTTATCAATGACCACAATATCATTATTTTAATAAACCAAATATGAACAATTGAGGAAAATGAGGAAGACCTGATTATTCAAATGTTGTAGTACAAGTAGTAATGTAGTTAGTGCATAAATTACTATTGCAACAAATGTGTTAATTTTCTTCATTATTAGTCGATTTTTGGACGAATGCTCCGGGCCAGAGGTTACAATGGTGGGGCCAGTGATAATACAATTCCACCGGCCCGGAGGGCCAGTGGCTTTTTACCCTTAATGTCTACCCCTGAACATTTACTGACTTTTTTAGGATAGCTTAAAGTAATGTTGTAAAATTACAACCGGGGACCTTACAGGGTTAAGGGCTATTGTTTATTGTTATTTACTTTAAGATGTTTATTCTTAACCTATCATTTAATTTAAAAACTCTTATTTAAATGATGTGTGTGTGTCTCTGTATTCCTGATGATACACTGAAAGAATGAGCCCATAGTGCTGCTGATCACCATAAGCTAAACAGTCTGTATATTGCATTACATTTGTATAATGTAAGCTTCGTTGATACTTTGCCTGCGGGAATACGAAATAAATTGTTAGATATACTGAATATTATTTGATCTATTCCACCACTTGATCCCAAATAATGTAGAGGTATGTTGTAGGTGCCTTAAATAACCCCTTATTTTATAGTGAGATGTATTTTTATGTTCATATAATAGTGATTTCAATGCCACCCCAAAATGATCACTGGTTCCATCCTGGCCACCCCACTGAAAATGTCCTGGCTCCGCCACTGCCCTTGCCGCAGATATACATTGCCAAAATAGCTACATGACATTCACCAAATATGTTATTGGCTCTGCTTGGAAAGGTTTTCAGCACTCAGTGGCAATTTCTAGTTCTGTACCCAAAGGGGAACAAAGTCACAGCCAGTGCTGAGCGGTTTTATTGCTGATCATGTGGGGGAGGGGGGGGCCTTACAGAATCTTTGACAACTGATGTTGCTTTTGAAAACACACATAAAAACAGTACTACTTACAGTTTCAAAGGCGCCCCCTTGTTGTGATGATGTAGGTTCAATTAGAATATCAAAGGGTTGACTTTTAGGAAAAAACGAATAAAACAACTTGACGTTGACCAGGCAATATTTCTACTGCTCCCAAACTCCCAAACTGTTGTGTGTCTTCTGACCGGCTCTACATGGTGCAATGACACACAATATACACAAGTCTCAGTGGGGCAACAAACCAAAGTGAATGGTTTGGCATAAAAATGTACACACGAAAACACAATGTGCTTGAAAAGAAAAAGGTTGGATGGAAAACATTCTGATAAACTTCAGATTTGTATTCCTCTCGCAAATCCTTCATGTATTACCTTCCTATATGTGTATGGAGCCATGTAAACTTACTGTGGCCTACAATATAAACATCTTATAGCAAAAGGGCAAAAAGACTCCCGACTCCTTTAAGAAGGGCCTATAAACCTTTCTTTTTAAAAAAGCCTTTATTAAACATGTGTTTTTAAGTATGTAGTTTATGCCCCTTGTAGCACTTTGGGATTGCTTTTAGTAATGAAAGGTGCTTTACAAATCAAATGCATTATTATTATTATTATATTTATTATCAAAGAATGTTTCAAAGTCTAACATCTTTTCGCAAAAGGGCAAAGATATATTTCAAAGTATGACATATGGTCCCTTTTTTAGAATCTATCTCACATTTTTATACAAAGGTATGGTAATGAGAAATGAGAATTTGTAAATATTTGAAACATTATTCCATAATGCCAAACAATATGTCTTGGTATTATGTTTGAAATGAATTCATTGTTTGGTAATCAATATTTAAGCCTCAGCTGCTCCCAACATTTTCTCAATGAATCCAGCTCTCATGGCAAGTCACCCGAACACGCCATGAGTGAATTGATTTTATGATTGGTTTCCATTTGACACGCGGGACGGTGAGGGTAAACTTAGTATCCATTGTTGTGTAAACTCTTTAGAGCATGTCCAATTCCTGGGCATGCATGGAAATAAGAAGAGCAAGGGTTTGTGCTTTCCGGTTCAAATGAGGTTTCAATAGAGTGTTACAGGAACGCGTCCTAAAACCCGGAAGTGAGTCAGCATTTTACCATGTCCAGTTCCCTCGTCTCAGAGCCAATGGGATTTCTCCATAGGATGTTGGAAAACAGCTGAAATAAGGTCTTTGGTTGACACAAATTTAAGAGACGGATCACGTTTTGTTCTACAACATTAAATCCATCAGCAGTGACCCCACTGGGGATTTTTGAAGAGTTTACGTGTCTGAAAAACGATGGTTGTTACCAAGTGGCTGAATAGGACTACAGAAGTTGTGGAGGCCGTTGTACGTCATTACGCCGAACACGTAAACACTCCTCTAAGTTAGTTTGCCCTGTTCTGCTTGAAAGCAAGTACCTGCCTCCTGCAAACTGTTCAAACGCTTCAACTCGTACCATTTTGAATCTGTATGTTTGAATATGGATCTTAAGTTGGCGTGACGTTGAAGCAGCGACCCTGCTGTAGTTCCTTTATAGCAGGGATCACCAACTACATTTGTCCAAGGGCCAAAATGTATCCAATAGACACTATCGCGGGCCGGGGGGGGGTACAGGTACTGCATAAAGCTTAGCAGACTCTTCACGCTAACAAGGATCACTTCTAGGCAGGGTTGGGAGGGTTACTTTGTAAATGTAATCAGTTACTGATTACTGAATACATGCTCTGAAAGTAATCAGAATACAGTTACGTGTCTTATAAAAGTAACGTGTTCAGGTTACTTTTAGAATACTTTTGGAATACTTTCTTTTTCCATAACAGATGGGTATGTTTTGGTGAGCAGGAGACACTTGTTTTACTGTTTTAATGGCTTATCAAGAACTCAAACACAACATCTTGGTGTCATTCTGGACAGCTCCCTCTCATCTGCACCCCACATAAAAAACATCACCCAGACTGCATTCTCCTACTGTAAACCTTTCCTTAGAATATGTTATGAATTGTAAGGTGTCCTTGGGTGCTTTGAAAGGCGCCCCTAAATAGAATGAATTATCATTATTATTATTATCTGAAACGATGTAATAACTTTTAAAACTTGTTCCAGTCACTTGCCCCATGCATTCAGCAGCAGCAGGCCATTCACTGTGATTTGATCCCGTTATAAATGTCATCATTTCGACAATAAAGAAATGCTACATCAACGTTATCTTGCACATTTTATCTAACCATCTCCGTTTCTAACTTTCAATATATTTTAAAAGAGATCCCTCTCTCATCTGCGTGCGGGGGCGGGGCCTCACAGACATGCTGCATCTCTCTCTCTTGCTCACAGACATGCTGCAGCGCTGTGCAGTGTGCACACAGTTCTGCCGGTAATGAATATTACATTTTGTGAGGAAACTTTTCCACCAATAATTCCAATAAGTATTCCAAAATGTATTCACTTCAGGTTTACGAAAGTAACTGTAATCAGATTACTCGTTTTTCAAATGTAACGCCAGCTGAATACAGTTAGCCTACTTGATTTTTGTATTCTGATTACGTAACGCCGTTACATATATTCCGTTACAACCCAACCCTGCTTCGAGGCTACTGTCCCGCAGCTCCTGCCTCTCTGTTGGACTCTGTCGCAGCGGGGCTGCTGCTGTGGTGCAGAGCGCACAAAGCAGACTCTTCACACCGAAGGATCACTTCTTCTTCTTCAAGGAGGTTTCGCAGTACGCAGTCTACTGTCCCGCAGCTGCTGCCTCTCTGTTGGACTCCGGTACTGCACCTTACTCACGAGACGTTGTAAAAAAAAAATGGGTGGGGGGCGAACGCAGTAACCACTCCGCCAACGCCACAGTCACCCCCGTCGTGCGGGCCGGATGAGAATGTCTGGCGGGCCGGATGTGGCCCGCGGGCCGCCAGTTGGTGGTCACTGCTTTATAGCATAACGTTAGCATTTTGCTTCTGGCGATTAGATTTATGATTCGAAAAATTATAAAAGTAGGGTAGACATGTGTCAGGATTCGGGAAAAGGTAGGACCCAAATGCAGACTACAAAAAAGGTAAAAAAGGTCTATAAACCAAAAGCGAGTTTTTTCAAAAGCCGATGACAAAAAACATGACATGAACACAACTGTAGCACAAGGAAGAAACATAAACCCGAAGAACTGACCGTGACTGACATGGAGGAAGACAGGAAAAACAAACAATGAACCGACATGGAGCACAGGGGAAGACAAGATTAAATACAAAGAAGGGTAATCACAGGACAAGACACTGCTGGGCAGGGGAGGCAGAAACACAAGGGCAACAGGTGAACACAATCAGACAATCAGACACAGGAGGGCAAACACAGAGACAGGAATCAACAGACAAGACAGGCGGTGAACACTTTTCAAAATAAAACAGGAAACCAGAGACAGACAAAACACAACACAGACAGACCGTGACACATGTGGAGATTATCCGGCTGAACAAAACGTGCATTTATCAAACAGGTTCCTTTTCACAGATCTTATTTTGTACAATATTCCGAAATCTTATGGAGAAATCCTGTTGCTTTTTTGTCGAGGGAACCCATGCGCAGCTTACTTCCGGGTCGGCCTACACAAATACGTCATCCCTGCACCCACATTGTGGGCACATTTCAAAGATTTTAAGGACTGAATAAAACGTTTCTAAATGATTCACATCCAGCAGTTATGGAACGGATCAAGACAGAGAGAAAGTGAGTTTATGTAATTAATTAGCTTTTGGTTCGAGTTTTTAGATTGTTTTATTATTGGTATCTTAAGGTTTTATTGACCTAAGAAAGGTACTAATTCATCTCACACATCAATACGTTCACATTTAAGTGTGACTATTGTCTCTGAATTACAGTCAGAGTAACTTTGTTTTTGAATAATATTAAAAGAAATACAATAATGAACAATTCTAGCTTTGAAACTTGTTCTGTGTTTATATGTACCAGTGCAGGGCAGAACATAGGCAAGTCAGTGACTGTACGGCTACTTCTACAGGAAACATTGTAGTACTACATTCACTTCAGAAATGTTATGGTTATGTTGCAGATTCAGATAAAAAAAATAGGCATTCAATTATAATTGAAAGCTCCATCTTGAACATGCATTTAGTGAATATAATTAGCGTGCTTGTGCTGATTGGCCCTCCCTTTAACTTCTATTTAAGGTATTTCTTTCTGAGTGGTCTCTGCCAGTGTTTTCGAGTTACATTGTTTTAAAGAAATATAATTTTTCAGGAAAGCGCAGGTGAAGTCGCCGTAGAAAATTATGAAGAAGCAGTTTTTTGCTGTATGTTTCAGATGAATACTATCATGACAAAGACCAAAAGGCCGAATTGTGCTGAGTATGTTTTAATCGCTGTTTGGAGGTTTACTTGCTCTACGGCATGCGGTGAGGCTCATTCATACAAAGTGGGAGTGCTAGAATCTAGTTGTTGGTTGTAATGGTGAAAAAACACCACTTACTAATATAAGGTAGCACACATAGATTTAGTTTCACAAAATCGTTGTAAAATAAACAGTTAACAAATTCTGGGAGCTTTTTTTGTTGATGAAATGCTGTTAAAAGGTTCTCCTCTGTGCCTTTCTATGGGCTCAGAACAGTCTCATAATACACACATGCACACACAGAAGGATTCACACTTGTATTTCCGGATCCACACTTGTGTTTTTCAATGCACACACAAATGTGTTCCGTTTCATATACATGTAAATAAAATCCAAATACAGAAAAAAGTTTTACATATGTATTTTTGATCCTCACATATTTGTTTTCCGTTTAAATCCTCTGAACCTGCAAACACAAACCGCTTTCTGTGCACGGATCGCTGTGCATTCGTGTGTGGGTTTTTTGAGACTCCCCTGACGGTCAGCCAATTCGTACTTGTAATTTTTTCTATCTATAGCCAATCAGATGTCTCCTCAATTCTAAGCCAATCACATGAGCGCGCCCCCGCGAGGGTAGATTTCTTGCGTTGATGACGTAGCGCTTCATGTACGCATTTTGCGCTGTCCGGAGCTGACAGGTCCATGGAGCCTGCCTGCAGGCACTAATCTCAGGACACCTCCACTCTCAGTACATTGCCACTTTCCGAACCATTGATGAATGCTTGTGTACACAAAAACGGCAGGCAAAACCGTTTTAAATGTGTGTTTCCTGTATGGCGAATACAGCTGCTTTATGTAGCCTATGTCTGTATGAAGTTGTTGTGAGTGTGGAGGGAGCAGCCACAGGCTAGCTTAGCCTAATCGATCAGTGCACTACGAATCCAGTGCTAGACAGTGAACTGTTAAGATATTCACTCTTAATAGTTTGATCGGTGCTCTCTATAAAGGCCGATCAGGAGAGCTGGATCTGATCGATATGGACATAAACGTGTTACAGGCTTGGCCTGTCACTTTAAGAGTAGCAGCCGCAAGGGGTTGTGGGTTTTTGGAGTGTGTGTGAGTGTGTGTGTAAAATGTGATTGCCAAGGCGAAGTGCGGAGTTATGAAGAGAGAGACGAAAGTATAGAGAAAGTGGTCAGAACGGGAAAAGTAACTAGTCTGTATGTATGCAATACAGTGTCAATGTAACTGATTAGTCTGAAGAACGTGAATAAACGGAGGTTCTACCCACGGCACCCGAACGCCCCGTTTGCATCCCTTTTCCCCTCGAAATGTCTGGGCAGCTGGTTACCGGCTGACAACGTACCAAGTCAGAAACCACCGGTGTGTAACCGAAACTACGGTTTCGGTGCCGAGATACCGTTAGTAAAAAGGTAACAAACGCGAGTGAAGTATTATAACCGGACGCGAGAGAGAGATCAGATCAGCTGATGAGTCTGATGGAGACACGCAGCTCTGCATGATCACCTGATGCTCTGCCCTCTGTTTAGCGAGCTGACCGGACAGCGCAAAATGCGTATATGAAGTGTCATGAACGCAATAAATCATACCCTTGTGGGGCGCGCTCATGTGATTGGCTTAGAATTGAGGAGACATCTGATTGGCTATAGATAGAAAAAATTACAAGTACGAATAGGCTGATCGTCAGGGGAGTCTCAAAAAACCCACACACGAATGCACAGCGATCCGTGCACAGGAAGCGGTTTGTGTTTGCAGGTTCAGAGGATTTAAACGGAAAACAAATATGTGAGGATCAAAAATACATATATAAAACTTTTTTCTGTATTTGGATTTTATTTACATGTATATGAAACGGAACACATTTGTGTGTGCATTGCAAAACACAAGTGTGGATCCGGAAATACAAGTGTGAATCCTTCTGTGTGCATGTGTGTATTATGAGACTGTTCTGAGCCCATACCTTTCTGCCAGAAAAGATGCCGTCCCTCCCACAGAGGGAACATTTGGATTTGTTACAGCAAGAAAATAGCCAAAGACAGGTTAATGTTACACCTAGCCTTAGGCATATATTTGATAGCAGAACAGAATGATTTGTCAGGGACCTTCATTCATTGATACTAATGACAATATCACACTACCTCATTGTCAGGTAACCTAAGTTGACCGGTGATTACATGAGACGATTTCACACCAAGTACTTTTCCCAGGAATAGTTCCCGGAACTTAGTTCCCCGTAAATCTTTAGTTCCTGAACTATCTAGTAGATCGCGTTCACACCGGAATAAATCCCTGAGGGAGGATTACGCAAATGAAGCAAGCCCCCAGGAAGTGCGCCGGACTCTGAGGAAAATATCCAAACGGCGGTACTGCAACTTCCGTATCAGTCCGTGATATCCCTGGGCCCAGAAAGACTCTTTCCCATTGACTAACATTGGGAAAGAGACGTCTGTAAATCGTTGGATAATTTTTTTTAAACCAAATAAACTAACCAGTATGAACATTTGTATAGCCCTTATTAAAAACATTAGGTCCTCACGTTGTAAAATGTGCTAACACGTTATTCCGAGAGTTATTTTCCTCGGCATTATGAACGCGCATCTGAGAGTGGGAGCTCGGGGGCGGGGCTTAAGGGGCAACTCAACTGCGCATGCTCTATGAGCGCACTGCGCATATACGGGTACTTCTGCTCTGACAGCCAGGCATGATGGGTAATCTGTGACGTTTCGCTCTCTCAAAATTTGGGCCATTTTGTCCTCATGCGCCAATGAGCAGCTCTCATAGGAAAGAACGAGACCCCGCCTCCCACGCTGTATCCAGTTCTTATTATACATCCATGAAATGAAGCCGCTGACGTCACTTCTTCTTCTGCTTTGGGTTTACTGGCAGGCCGCAAACAACTTTACGGCGTATACCAGGGGCGGACTGGGAGGAAAAAGTGGCCCGGGGATTCATTGACAGACAGGCCCACTTAATGCGCGGCATGTATCGGCCGGTTGGCGACGAAAGTATGTTTCTTAACAAAAAACCCTATGCATTTAATGTTATTTTGGACCATTATTCATATAGTAATCACATTACCTGAGCCCTTGAGTTGCCTAGAGCAAAATAGTTACAGCATATATTTATTCATTTTAATGTTAACAGATCATTGATGCAATAACATTTGGACCCAATTTGCCTGACTTGACGCATGGAATAAAACATGGGCGTAGGAAGCATCCTCAATGTGGGTGAGACAATTTAAGGGGGTGGACCTCACCTCCTCTAGGGGGGTCCGGGGGCATGCTCCCCCGGGAAGATTTTTTTTTTAAATGTTAAAGTTAAATGCATCAATCTGGTGCACTTTGAGAGCAAAATTAGGGACTAAACCTATGGATACATCTCTCAACACCCATATGAAACAGAACTGTAAACACATTTACTTTTTCTTTCAACATTTATTTGAACAGCAAGTGGAGGCAAAAGTGACTGCACCCAAAACAATAAACCTGCTAGCTAACTAGCCTAAACTCAGTAACAGAATGTGGGCAACATGTTCTTCTCCACAGCCGCGCGACCTCCGAGTCAGACGTCACTTCCCCCTTTTCTATCCTACGGGTACAGCCACTCCCCT
This sequence comes from Pogonophryne albipinna, assembly GCA_028583405.1. Classification (NCBI taxonomy): domain Eukaryota; kingdom Metazoa; phylum Chordata; class Actinopteri; order Perciformes; family Artedidraconidae; genus Pogonophryne; species Pogonophryne albipinna. The sequence continues at coordinate 2,988,907 of CM053250.1, forward strand.
TGAACCCTGTTTCCCTGCCAACCACCCCCCCTCCCCTATGCAAGCTGAACCCAGGGCTCGCAACAATACTGTATACTGTATACTGTATACTGTATACACAAACTATACAAAAACGCCTTTACGCTTTGGAGCTTGTTTATCTGTAAGCAACTGCCAGCTAGGTCTATCAGTCACTCACTCCTGATCGTTCACTGCGCAGTGACAGCTGCTACGGGCCTGATGTGTGAAAGTGTAACTATCTGATAGATAGAACATAGGTAGCCTATCAAAACGCCTATCAAACACCCCTCCAGGGAGTGGGCGGAACACTTACAAATGTGGGCCGGTAGGATTTAGGCTACATTTTACATTTTCTTTTTGGCCCACCGGCCCACGCACAGCTTTTCCCACCGGGAAAACTCCCGGTATTCCCAATGGCCAGTCCGCCCCTGGCGTATACTGCCACCCGAAGTCCCCGGAGTTGGGGACTGGCCTTTCGAGTAAATCGCCAGAACGCCGACACCTCCTCATCTCCCATGTTTTCTTTTGTGTTGCCATAAGTTAGTCTCTCTCCGTTGGTGAGCTGGGCTAATGCTATTGCTAATAATACTAATGCGAGCAAATAAAATGGCGGCTTCACAAAAATGTGTCTGCGTTTTACGGGCCGTGGTTTGCAATTCGCCCAGCCAATCATAAATTGGTACCTTTTCCTCCCATGAAAGTACCTGCTCTCTAGCAGGGACTGAAAAGGGGTGAAAAGGTTCCTGAAAAAAAGTTCTAGTTCCAGATATTTTTGGTGTGAACGCAAAATCCCAGGAACTATTGGAACTATTCCTGGGAAAAGTACGAAAGCGCTATGGTCTCCGTTATGAACTACTGTATCACAAATACAAAATATGTTATAACAGCCAATAATCAAATCCAACGCCAGAAGTCGATCCACTAAAAACCCCTATGCTACTACCCAAATGTATTAACTCCAACATTTTGATAGGAGCAGACCTAAGATAAGATGTTACCTCTATTGTAACAGCTGTGTATGTTAGAACATTTTTAAGATTTCCTTTGCTTGCTTATGTAATGGTGTCACTTTATTGTTTAAAACTACAAACAAATACAAGATTGCACATAAATAAATACACTATTTAAGATTTAACAAGGCAACCTCAGACCATATTTAGTAGCTTTTTTTTAAAGATTGAATGCAGTAGAAAGGGCTTAAAACATTAGCATTCACACTTTTACACTATAATGATGGATTAGAGATTTAGACCAGACTAAAATGGAAGCAGAAAAGGATACAAGTATAGACGAAATGCAGAAATCAGTTTTGTTTGGATGTCATAATTGTTGAATGTCATATAAACACAAGAATACATGTTCTACCAGGGCTACATTAAGAGATCAGCTAACCAAAGGGACTTTAAGTGATATTAATGACAATATCACACTACCTCATTGTCAGGTAACCTAAGTTGACCGGTGATTACATGGTTTCCATTGTGAACTACTGTATTAACAATTTTAAAACAGCCAATAATCAAATCAAACGCCAGAAGTCGATCCAGTAAAAACCCAATGCTACGACCCAAATCAAAGTAAACTTTAATGTTACTCAGTTTGTGTTTACAGACAGAGATCGAAATGACGTTTACAACAATCCCGGATGTAAAATTATACAGTATACAGCTATGTATAAAATATGTATATCCTATATACACAATCAACAGACACATTTACACATATGCACACATTAAGATAAAAAAACACAACAATCAATATATACAAAATAACAGTCACTTTAATTTATTAACTTCAAACTGTTGATAAGAGCAGACCTTCCTAATAAGTATGACAAATTGAACATTCATGTGACAACGTGCTGCTCTCCTCTCATAGGATCCATCGTCACACAACAGCAGGCACATGACCGTAAGAAAGAGTTACTTAAGCCCACATTGGCTTAGCAGCAAACAAGCAACATTTCAGAGATTACAAAATAATTGAGCCACTCTCTGTTTCGCACTGTGAGACTCAGTGCCCTGGCGACGTGAGACTCATGTTGTCTTTGTAGCTCTGCGGTCCGTCAGTCAGAGTTTAACTCCCACCGTGTGTGCTTGTTGATCTGTGCCGAGTCCACTACAAAAACTATACTTTATTTTGCCTCGTTTTAATATAATGCGGCTCACTACAGAGGAGAAAATAGAGCTGGGAGGCAAAGATCAGGGGACGATCAATCCTGCATATGGGGTAAGTTTTTATTGTGTTATTTTTTAGGTTAGATTTGTGACACTAACAAAATCAAAGTGTCAATCCCTGGGTGAGGGTTTAAAATGAGGCACTTGCTTATCTTTTGATTATGAACAATCATAAGAATCAGAATACCTTTATACGTCCCACAGAGGGAACATTTGTATTTGTTAAAGCAAGAAAAGAGCCAAAGACAGCTTAATGTTTCCTAAGAAGCATTCATTACAAAATATAGAAGAAAATATACACAATTTGCATAATACACATCCTGTAACGAGCTGTACAAATATTCATTATTCAAAGTCAACTTTATTGTCAGTCTCAAAATATGTTTGTACTATAAAAAATAACACACATTAAAATGTAAGACACTCAATAATGACAAAAAAACACAAAATAACCGTTTACTTCAAGTAAGCAGGATATATATAAAGAAAGATGATGTACATAGTGCAAATGAGAGTACAAAATGTTTCCATAGCAGCGTAAAAAGTGAATGTTATTCATAAATGATTACTATAATGATTATGCTTTAACTATAACAGACAAATAGAAAGGTAACTGAACTAAGAGCATCCATATCAATCAATCAATCAATGTTTATTTATATAGCCCAATATCACAAATGTTACATTTGTCTCAGTGGACTTCACAGTTTGTACAAAATATCAGTATGACAATATGACACCCTCTGTCCTGAGACCCTCACATTGTACAAGGAAAAACTCCCGAAGAAAACCCACAGTTTTAAGGGGAAAATGGGAGAAACCTCAGGGAGAGCAACAGAGGAGGGATCCCTCTCCCATAACATTCACCTGTTTGCAACTCACACATTATGTATCACTTGTATATAGACTCTTATGGCACTACTTCTATTCAATTGTATTGTATTTACTTGCACTGTTTTTTCAGTGTTATTGTGTTGCACTGTTGGAGGAGCCTGTGACCTAAGATTTTCATCGACATTACTACACTGTAGCTATGTACGAATGACTAATAAAAGCCTTGAATCTTGTAAGTACAATGCTGGTTTCTTACGTTATAGCAGCTGAATGTGAAATGACCAAAGTGTGATCACTTATACGATACGACTGGATATTTCATTGGAATCAATTGCATGCTTTTTTAATGTCTGTGGAAAAGATCAGCCTTGAGCGTAGTTAAGATGGAACAAAGAGCTCCAAGTTCAAGCTAGTAATTCTCTTTGACAACAAGAAACTGAATAAAGGTTTTTCAGGCAGGGATGTGTGTTATTTGCGAGTACGGTATGAATGCCTAGCTGCATGGGGTGTGAAAGTGGACACAGCTGAGCTCAGGGTGGATGTTTTCTCTTACTTAACTGAAGAATTTGAGAAAATGGGAATACAAACAAACACCACAGCTTGTCTGCAGATGGGTAAACACGTCAAACTGTCAACATCCGCAAAAATAGAATACAGAACAAGGAACATGGCCACTATTGTTTATGATATTGTCTTTGTCTTGTTTCTGTTCTGATTGTATGTGAAGCGTCTTTGAGCATTAGGAAAAGCGCTATGCAAATCCCATGTATTATTATTATTATTATTATATTACCTACTGTACCTGAAACAACAAAAAAACGATATGCTTTTACCATACAATGAATTCAAAGATGTTGAGCCAGGATTTCAATATTTCATAAATCGATGGAGATTGCTGGCTTTGGCATCAAGATGTCATAATTAATATTTACACTTTGAGCATCAAAAAATAATTCAAGTAACCTCAAGTAACCTCAAGTAAACTTTTTTTAAATAAGGGAATCGAAATGCAGTATCAAAGTCAAAGCTCAAGTCAAAGTCAACTTTATTGTCAATCTTTCAGTTTGTATGTACAGATAGAGAGATCGAAATACTGGTTCCCACAATCCAGACGAATACAGAATACAAATATGTATAACAATATGTATAAACATATATACACAAAACCAACACATTTATACATATGCACACATTAAAGACAACAGTATGTTTTCAATAAAACACATCTTAACTTAAAGGTCCCATGTCATGCTTTTCTGGTTATTACCCATCCCCTTGTGTGTTATGTAGCTTTTTAAGCATGTAAATGGTCTGCAGTCACTAACCCTCAAAGTACTCCCTGTAGCGAGGAAAACTCTAACACAGAAAATTCCTGTCTATGCTGCCCCAGAACGCCTCGTTGGACATTTTTTTTTTTCCATTTCTTTCTTCGTGGATATAGTGACGTAACGGCTCCCGCGGACTTCCTCACACACACACTCAATCTTTTCTCAGCTGCAGTTCCGTGGATTTCTCAGCCTGAACTCAGCCTGAGACGGCGGGACGCGGCAAGGCTCGGGCTGAGCACAAACACAGACTCACAGCCAGGCTGCGGGTGTGTGTTCAATTCAATTCAATTCAAAACCTTTATTTATCCAGGTAAAATCCCATTGAGATCAATGATCTCTTTTTCAAGGGAGACCTGCAGCAGTAGGTTCCACAAGAAGACATAAAAACATAAACAACAGAACAACAAAAGGACATCATACAGCAAAATGTACAGGGATTACAATTTACATATTTAACCACATGTACAGGTACCAACAGCATCTGATTTTGTAGCATCCAACCGAGCTTTAAAAACATGTAGTGGTACTAGCTTGGTAATTTTCCATTCTTTTTGCAGACTGTTCCAAGTTAGTGGAGCTGCACATCTAAAAGCTTTCTTCCCTAAGACAGTCCTAGCACTTGGCACATTTAATAAAACCACAACATGCGATCTCAGGCAATAAGTACTTTCAATTCGCAGAGAGATCAGGGAGCAGATATAAGATGGTAGTTTATCCAACATGGCTTTGTAAATGAAAATGTACCAGTGACTGAGCCACCGTACAGTAAGTGATGGCATAACCGCCTTGGTATACAGGGTACAGTGATGCGTAAGTGCTTTACAATTTGTCAAAAATCTCAGTGCACTGTGATACGCAGCATCTAACTTGCTCAGGTAATTGGCAGGTGCATTCATATACAACAAATCACCATAGTCCAGCACAGGTAAAAAGGTCACAGAGCCTTTTCCTGGCCTCAAGCGAGAAACAGGACTTATTTCTGAAAAAGAAACCTAGCCTAACCCTCAGCTTTTTAAGCAGGTTATTGACATGACGTTTAAAAGTGAGACAATCATCAAGCCAGATACCCAGGTATTTGTAACAGGTAACCACTTCAAGTTGTATTCCTTGCGTAGTTACAATATCCAAAGCAGTCTCCGGTGTATTTTTAGCTTTAGCTTTAGAAAAGAGCATTACCTTGGTTTTATCCACATTTAAAAGAAGCTTTAGTTCAGAGAGCTGAGCCTGAATAATGTTAAAAACAGCCTGTAATTTAACAACAGCCTCGTTAATCGAGGGACCTGCACAGTACATAACGGTATCGTCCGCATAAAAATGTAAGGTTGCTCCTTCGACATTTTCACCTAAACTATTAATATAGATAGAGAATAATAGCGGACCTAAAACTGAACCTTGTGGTACACCATTAGTGATGTTTAACCACTCAGAAGACAGCCCATCAAAGTAAACACATTGGGACCTTTCAGAGAGGTAGTTCACAAACCACCCCACTGCATGGCTGGATATGCCAATACTGACCAGCCTCTGCTTCAAAATGCGATGATCGACGGTATCAAACGCTTTGGATAGGTCAACAAATAGAGCTGCACAACTCTGCTTATTATCTAAAATACTCATAATATCATTTACCACTTTCATTGTGGCAGTGATGGTGCTATGTTGCTTTCTGAAGCCTGACTGATGTTTAGACAGGATGTCATTTATACATAAAAATAACTTTACCTGTTCACTCACTAGGCGTTCAAGAACCTTAGCCAGAACTGACAATTTAGAGATGGGTCTATAATTGTTTAATAAGGTGGCTTCCCCTCCTTTTAGTAGTGGCAGGACATACGCTGACTTCCATACTTTTGGGATTGTGTTTGTGCTGAGGGAGAGGTTAAAAAGAGTAGTGAGAGGAAGAGCAATAAAATCTGCAGCTATCTTTAAAAAGAAAGGTTCTACGTTGTCCGGACCAGCCGGCTTTTTAGGATCTAGCTTGGTTAAGACTTCACGAACAACATCAACAGTAAAAGGAGTAAAACTGAAAGGGTTTTCCAGACCACATTGTTCTGAGTCACCGACTGTGGTGTTCACAGAAGCAGAATTAGAAACAGAATGAAACAGAGAGCCACAGGACACAAAATGCTCATTAAAACAATTTAACATGGTAGCCCTATCCGATATAGTGCCAGATGCTGTGGTAAGGCACGGAGGTAGCTCATTACGGATATCACCGGTGGATATCGATTTTATGGCTTTCCAGAATTTTCTAGGGTTGTTCAGGTTCTTTGTGGTAACTGACAGATAATACTTAGATTTAGCACTTTTGACATGTGAAGTGAAGCTATTTCTTAGCTGCCTAAAATGCAGCCATTCTACCTCTGAGCCTGATTTCCTAGCCTTTGCCCAGGCCTTGTTTCTCTCATGTAGGAGACTAGAAAATTCAGCAGAAAACCAAGGATTGTCCCGTCCCTTCACTCTAAATTTACGCAGGGGTGCATGTCTATCTATAATTTCCATAAAACCAAGATAAAAATAAGACCATGCAGTTTCAACATCTGCACACAAATCGATTTTTCCCCAATCAAACCCAAACAGATCATGAACAAAACCGTGCTCCACAAAATGTTTTATGTCTCTCTTGATGATAATACGAGGTTTAACCTTTTGGACCTTAGTGTCCCTGATTGTGGCTACAACACAGTGATCACTCAGATCATTCGCAAATACTCCCACAGATGAGTATTTATAGGGAACATTGGTTAGAATGAGATCAATTAGGGAGGATTTATTTGGGGACTTAATATTAGGGCGAGTAGGACTGTCAACAATCTGAGTAACATTTAAAGAGATACAAAGGTTTTTAAAATCCTCTGACACTGCAGTTAACCAGTCCCAGTTAAAATCACCAAGTAGCACTATTTCTTTGTAGTCTAGTTGCGATAAAAGATTTGCTAGCGAAGACAAGGAGTCCTTGCCAGCTGAGGGGGGCTGTAACAACTCACCACCATGACCTGTTGACCCTTTGCCACTTCTATATTTATGGCTAAAAATTCAAATTGCTTACTGATAGATTTGGAAACTAATGTGGATACACTGAACTTATTCTTAACATAAATGGCAACGCCACCACCTTTATTAGGCCGGTCGGTACGATACACATTATAACCATTTAAGGCAATGTCAGAGGCCACAATAGATTTATTTAGCCATGTCTCTGATAAAACAATGACGTCAGCGTCAGTCGAGTTCGCCCAAATATGGACAAAATCTAGTTTACCTAACAGACTGCGCACATTCAAATGGAAAAAACCCAACCCAGATCTAGCTTTAAAATCAGCAGGAGTAGCGATCTGACTACTACTACTGGGCGGACCAGGGTTAGGTTGTACATTTCCTGACAGTAATAACAACAACAAAAAACAGGCATCTTTTCCTCTTAAGCGATACACATACATTGTCATCTACTTTAGAAACACCGGAAAAGTCTGCGAGAGTGTGATTAGAGCTTAAGAAGCAGTCCTGAAGAACCATCATCGCAGGAAAACAAAAAAGACAAACATATTTTGTCGAGCAGATTGACTGTGACAAGGCAACCGGTAATTGTTTGGGTAACACATCCGAACCTTTGCAGGGGATGCCCACTGCGGGTGGCAGAACAGACCTGAATCCAGTAGACTCCTCAGAATGACTAGAGATCTTCTCATAGTCCAAAATAGTTAACAGGCACAGCAGAATCCCGATATGGGCCATTTTCCCAGACCAGCACACAGAATCCGCGATGTTCCTGGAGCAAAATCAGCACAGCAGCAAAGGACAGACGAAAGCAGCAGCGTGGTATCCCCGGGGTGAAAGCAGGCCTCTGCAACAGCAGAACCAGGACAGGTGGAAAGCAGGCCCCAGCCGTGGTAAAATCCACCTCCGCACAGCAGCACACGCCCGGTGGAAGCAGGCCAAGCCCGAAGCGTGGATCCACTCCGTCTCTCCGCGACGACTCCGGGGTAAAAACCTCTCCAGTGCAGCCGTACTCTACAGGTGGGAGCAGGCCTCCGTAGATCGCAGATCGCAGGCAGCAAACAGGTGGAGCCGCTCCGTCTCTTCGCGACGAGCAGGCCTCCGTAGATCGCAGATCGCAGGCAGCAACAGGTGGAGCTGCTCCGTGATACAGTATGGTCAACAAGCTGCTGTAATTGGGAAAGGACGATCTGAACAAGGCGCCCAATAATGGGAATGCTGGAATGGGAATGGAAGCCTACCAATAATATCCCCTTGTGTCCTGCCACTGTGCCATTAAGTGTACACGCTGATTAAGCTGATTTACATGGGAACGTTTTCGAAAAAGTGTGTGTGTGTGTGTGTGTGTGTGTGTGTGCTCGGGCTGGATTCGGGCTGGGTTTTGCTGTGTCTCGCACAATATGAATCTATTCTAGTAGAGCTCAACAATGGAATTATGATCTGTAGAAATGGCAACAAGTCCTCCAACTCATACGACCAAATATGCCGATTGTTCAGGCCCAATTATTACGACCACATATGTTGTTTGTTCAAGCGCTTAATACGTCCTGCTCCCGTTGAATGCAAACGTTACAGATGGTCGTTTATTCACAAATAACCCTATATCTTCGTAATATCTATCAAACTATAGATCCTACATATCGACTGGACGTGGATTCTAAAAGTACAATATACACTTCTCGCTAGAAATCTAATCAAAAAGCATTTTAATGGCGAAACTATTCTACAATTTAGGATTTTCCAGAGAGGGTTATTTGTGAATAAACGGGACCATGTTGTTTCTTACACGACCACTAGAGGTGCTACACTTTAAAACGTGGCTATGGGTCGTAATCTAAGGTGCTTAAACAATCGACCTATTTGGTCGTTTTTTGTAGGAGGACAGGCTGAGAAATGGCCATGTCATGGGACCTTTAAGTCTACTCCTGGGAGATAGTAGCTGGATCTTTTAAAAATATTTGGGGACAAAGTCACCCTACTTTAAAGTAAGATGTTACCTCTATTGTAACAGCTGTGTATGTTGGAGCAATTTTAAGATTTCCAAAAAGAAAGAAAAAAGTATACTACAAACAAATACAAGATGCATCTTTCAACTTACAGAAGTAAATACACTATTGGAGATTTAACTAGGCAACCTCAGACCTTATTTAGTGCCTTTTTAAATAAAAGATTTCCTGCAGTGGAAAAGGCTTAAAACATCAAATTAATATAATTAAAAAAATCCCAGCAGTCAAACTTTTAGACTATAATGGTGGATAACAGATTTAAACCAAATGGAAGCAGATACATGTGAAGAAGACATGCAGAAATCAATGTCTTTTTGGACACTTTAATTTGGTAATACGATATTTTAATGTCGTAATTGTTGAATGTCATATAAACACAAGAATACATGTTCTACCAGGGCTACATTAAGAGATCAGCTAACCAAAGGAATGACAAAGCAAATGGGTTTTTGGCATTTTGCTTGTCATTTATACAAGTGAACTTTTGTTTGTCAGTGCACTCACGAGTCGAGGCGAAGCCAATCGTGGGTTTCAGGTATCGACACAGGAAAGAGGCAAAGCTCCAAAAACAGGGGCTTCCTTCATGAAGAAAAAACATCCGCCTAACCGCATGTCTCACATCTCGTATTACTTAATGGTGGACTTTAGTATTCTCTTCATACTGGAACTCTGTCGAGGTTCAGTAACTCTGACCCTTGATCTACTCACTGGTGGTTGTTTTTAATGCTGGTGATAACATGTCTTTAGGGTTATTCTAGTTGTTTTTATTAATATTAAAAACGTTATTGACATTAGCAAAAGTGTTATAAGAAGAAGTTATCGTCTTGATATTTTTTTTGTAATCAAATTCTTTATAACAAAGTGACCAATTACTTTTTCCATAGTCGAATGGAAAAGCCAACGAAAAAATGAAAACACAACTTTTAGTGGGTCGTAGTGGAAGTTTTTGAACATAGCAAGTCCTGTATCCACGTGTGTTGCATGCATGTTTGTATGTGAGCGTGGACATCTATACAGACTGTCAGTCACCTGCTAGTGTGCCAGTCTCATGAGAGATGGTCACAGTAAGAAATGCTCAGTTTGCTTTAACATTTCTTAAGCCTTTTGTTGTTTCGGAAAAAACGTATTTTCTCATTTTGAGACAGAAAGTGTTATATTGAAAGCTATATCTGATATAACCTTGGCATGTATTTCATTGTGGGTATGTTAATAACAGTTAAGAGTATGTGGAAAAACATGAAGTTGTAGAGGTTAAGAAATAAAGAACCAAATAACTTCTTTCTTTGATGACATAAGATATTGTATTGTTTCTTTACCAACTCTATTGTCAGTCTTTCAGTTTGTGTGTACATACAGAGAAATCGAAATACTGTTTCCCACAAGCCCGAAGATTAGAAACTGTGACTCTCAACACTATATTTCCGTAGTAACACACCAACACTATCCTACTGTTACTGTGAGTAGGTGAAACCACACAGACTATGATGATTGCTAGTGTTTAATAATGATGTCTTAGAGTCTGCTACCCAGTAAAGGTAAAACACGTTGATGTCACTTTAGGTAAAATACATGGTTGATATTTAATATAGCTTCACTGGTTAGGCTATCAATGTGAGCCCAGAGTAGAAGAACCTGAGTAAACGTGACCTTAATGTCGGGCTATATAATGACAAGTTGAGCAATGAGTGTTCGTGTGTGAACTCGGACATTGAGGAGGAATTCTGGGAAAACAGTGCACTCCTTCACTCAGAGAAAACACTTCAGGAACAGGCTACTGGAAACCAGCCACATTAACCATTGATCAAAGAGCATTTTTAAATGTTAACTTTGATACATGAAACAAATTGGAATAACAAGATAAGGACCTGTTGAGGAAATAATAAGATCAGATCAAATGTACTGAAGGGAAATAATACAAATTGGCCTTTGGATTAAAAAAGAAACACTTCATTTTTCCTTTAATCTTTATTTCAAACAAGCAGATGACTTTGCTGTTTTGCTTTACAAAATCATTATATCATAGGTCAATGTTTTTCAAAGTCCTGCTAATAGAATAATAACCTCAACAATGTTGCAGATGCTGCCGACAGTGGTCACCCAGAAATAAAACCCTGGTCCTTCTGCGGCATCATTGAGAAGCCACTGAACCACTGAACCACTCCTTCCTGCAGTATGCTACAGTCATTAACTAAACACGCCTCTGCAGCCAGAAAACTGATTTGTCTTACCACGCTTCATTTATCCATCCATATCGTCACAACTGTGTCTGTGACGAAGGAGGCACACACCTCAGCACATGATGCTGTGCACTAAATAATCCCACTGGTAAGCATTAGGGATGATTCACCGCACTCTGAGCACCACATATCTCTATGTATCTACTGGTTCTCCACTGCCAATTCTCCTTTGGATGAGCTTCATTTAAAACGTGTTGTCATTGTTAATGAATGTAACTGCAGTGTTGCAACATATTGATACCTGCTTGAAGCATTATTAACGTTTTTTTGGGGACCTATCATGCAAAATCCACGTTATCATGTCTCTTCTACATCAACATGTGTCCCCTCTTCTTCATGTCTCTTCTACATCAACATGTGTCCCCTCTTCTTCATGTCTCTTCTACATCAACATGTGTCCCCTCTTCTTCATGTCTCTTCTACATCAACATGTGTCCCCTCTTCTTCATGTCTCTTCTACATCAACATGTGTCCCCTCTTCTTCATGTCTCCTCTACATCAACATGTGTCCCCTCTTCTTCATGTCTCTTCTACATCAACATGTGTCCCCTCTTCTCCATGTCTCTTCTACATCAACATGTGTCCCCTCTTCTTCATGTCTCTTCTACATCAACATGTGTCCCCTCTTCTTCATGTCTCTTCTACATCAACATGTGTCCCCTCTTCTTCATGTCTCTTCTACATCAACATGTGTCCCCTCTTCTTCATGTCTCTTCTACATCAACATGTGTCCCCTCTTCTTCATGTCTCCTCTACATCAACATGTGTCCCCTCTTCTTCATGTCTCTTCTACATCAACATGTGTCCCCTCTTCTTCATGTCTCTTCAACATCAACATGTGTCCCCTCTTCTTCATGTCTCCTCTACATCAACATGTGTCCCCTCTGTGGAAAGAGACTCTGAAAGTTTCAGGAACAAAGATTCTCTCTCTTTTTGATCCATTTCTATAAAAACCTGTCTGAAAATGAGCTGATCAGATTTTGGCCACTTTATGATGTCATAACGATGTGTTGTCTTGTGTAACCATTAGCCAATCACCAACCAAGGTAACCCCCCCCCCCCCTCTTATCACCTGAATCTCCTCCTAGAGCACCATTGTGTTCTTTGTAACCAAATGTCTCTCAGAGGGGCGTGGGGAGGGGCTCCTTGTTTTCATCTAAAGTAACAGACAGAGAATCAGCACTTTGGAAACAGGGCTGAAACAGAGGGGATTATGGGTAATGCTGCAATGGTCTGTTTGGTGTTTGGAGCCAAACACTTCAGAGACATGTTATGTATCTGAGACCTATAATATATGCCTAACAATAGCATCAAAGGAGACCTTTAAGGCAGTCAAAGCACCCAAGATTGAGAGAAAGGAACAATTGTATTTTAGTATAAACCCACAAAATATTGACCTTGGGTACAAGTTTACTCTTATAATATACAACCCAAACTACATTGTATTAACCCAACAAAGAATGGATTTAGATGTAAACACCACAGCACTTAGAGTCCCACTGACAGAGTAAGACCTCCATCAAGACTACATACAACATTAAAATACACTCTGAATTGTTATTTCATCACAGATTTCTAAATGTTCTAAAATGTTACTGCTAAAATTCTTTGTAATGACTTTGAATACACAGATGTTATGTATTACTGTGTATTTTCAATGCTTATAATGCTACTTTTTAGTTCACCCAAATCACACACCAAAAAATATGTTCCTCCCTAGTCGTATGACACCTTGGAGACTATTTCTTTTGAAGTATTGCCTTTTATAAAGTGTTACAGCACATTAGAGTGACAGAGCATAAGGAGAAAGAGAGGGGGGGGGCGGGGATAACATGTAACAAATGTCTTGAGTGAATCAAGCCAAGAAAATTGTAAAAACGTGGTCCGTGTCGTACACCCCGAGGCTCGTGAGATTTATCAATCCAACTATCATCCAACAGCTTCTATCATCAAACATGTGTCATTCCAGAAACAGTGACATTTTTCTGGATAATTCACAAACAATACTCTCAAACGTTTTCATGGGGACTTTTTCTCTCATAGAAAGTTTTTCCAATTTGAACAGTTCACAAAGAGGTCTGTTGAGTATCCAGAGTCACAGGGAAATGTTTTTGGACAGGCAAGTTGCTTCTTTTGTTAAATCGCCAAAGTAATTTAACAAACCACAATATAGTATTTTGGTACAGCAAAAAATACGCTTTCTTTTGTAATTTCGGTGAACTAGAGACAGTCGGTCCACTATTAATTATGTTAATCCTTCTAGGCAAGGCAAGTTTATTGATATAGCACCTTTGAACACAAGGCAATTCAAACATTAAAAAGCAAATATAATTAAACATGAATAACACAGGTATATGAATACAAGATGTAAGATGTGAATAGTTCAATTAAAAGCAGCGGCAAAAGCAAAGTCTTCAGCCTGGATTTAAAAGTAGTCAGAGCTTCTACTGTCATGCCCTCCTCTCTTGTTACTAGTGCAGGTAGATAACCACTAGATGGAAGCAATTAGCCGTGCAGCCGTCACTAAAGCAAACATGTGTGTTCACTACCTGCTGAGAACTTTATGACAAGAGAGTAAATCAAAGACAGAGGAAATGCGATGCAGATCCACATTTGCACCCTATGACTCCATCACATGACTCTTGTGTGAGACAGACACAACGTAGTGATGCGTACAACAAGGCATTTCTCTTGTTTGAAGTGAGACCTGAATGTTAGACTGACTGTCTTGTTTCAGAGCAGCAGCTTCAGCATGTGGCTTTGTCTCGGTCGGACCTTGATGTGCAATGACTGTCTAGAAATTATTTAGTGTTGTCTGCTGGTTGGAGTGTTTAATATGGATTAGGGATGCCAGTGATTATTCGATTAGTCGGTCGGTCGAATAATCGATTATTATTCGCCAGGGCTGCCGAATAATCGATTTTGATCATGGTCAGTTTCTGGCAACCCTAATATGGAAACATGGAATGAGAGGAAGAACAAAAAACAACATTACAAGTCTATAATAGTGCACATTTGACTGAGACTCGTGTCATTTCTGGTGATGGAGAATACCTTTGACGTGGAAACTCGTAATTGTTTTAGTCTTTGACTGCAATGCTCCATTCACTGATAAACCTCATTACTAAAGCTGGGTTTTAAAAGCCATTTTATTATTATTGCAGGGATATTTTTGGTGAACAGGTAAACTTAATAAATCCTCAATTTGGTTAAAGGGCCAAATAAGGCTGAGATAATTATTTTTGTTGTTTCGTCCAGGGTTTAAATTGAGTTTTGGTGAGGGGTGTTCTTCCAACCCACATCACACGTTTAATCTTCTTCTTAATCAACATCTTTAACTGCTTTACTGTCTATTAATGCTGATATCAAAGTGTTTTTTATGATGTGGGAGGAAATGGTCTGAAAAATTGTTTGTTTACACTCCTTTTAAACCAAGCATTTTTTGGACTATGACCATGTTTTTCTTAGAAGATGCCACATTTGTTACACCCTTGTCCTCGCAGTGCCATGTCAAATGTCAATACTAACTCTCCCACCACTTCCACATTTAAAAGACCCCTCTGACACTTCAAACACATTCTCAATAGTTTTTACAAGCCTTTTAGGCACTGGTCGGTCCCATGTGGAGTGTGTTAAGAGGGGACTGACCTTTGCATTTAAAAACAGCCAAATGGTCACATGTGGTGTCCCATAATATACCGTGTACACGGAGGCGTGTGGTGCAGTGGGTTGTCCGTAGGTGTTCGGATCAAGGGGTCACAGGCTCAAACCCCACTGCAGTCAGCATGTCGTTGTGTCCCTGAGACACCTCACCCCAAATTGCTCCTGTGGGGATTGCCCACAGTATTGAGTATGTTAGTCGCTTTGGATAAAAGCGACTAACAAGTAACGTGTAATGTAATGTAAAATATATATACAGAAGTCAGAAAGTGTGCCGTATTGATTATGAAATGCATAGTAATGTTAGGTTGATGTTTTATCTACATATGAGATACATGTGTAGTTCTTTGACGTCATCCGTCGCTTGTGGATTGTTTGAAGAAGGAGATGACCTCAGTATTTGAAGATAGCCCCTGGCCTCACATATATCAGGTAGCAGGATCACTCTGTCTTATTATTCATCCGTTTGCTCAGATCCCTCATTAACAGCTCTCACATTCGTCCAAAGGATGTCAAATGCATTCCTGTGAACACCCTGCACAGATCAGGGTGCTTCACAGAGACATTGCCAATTTCAAGCCAGATGTGACTAAATAGGGTCTCAAAGCAAAGTTTACTCATTGAGTGTTTTTGTTGTTTCAGCTTTAAGGTTATGTGTATGGTTACATTTGGTGTACTATTTGTCTTTAGCATCCTTTTTCAATGCTAAAATGTTTCTTAAAAATACTTATTTTGTATTATCCTTATATATTTCTTTTTTTGCATACTTTGCAATTTCTAACTTATTTTTTTAGATTGTTTTTGTTCGCACCACCAGATACCAAAGCAAATTCCTTTTATGTGTAAACGTAATAAACTTGATTCTGATTCTGATGCAGGTTTTAATAGTAGCAATATATTTGTGTTTAATGATACAGAAATATAAACTACATTTGCAAATACTTGAATAACTTTAAACAAACATTTCTAACACAAATACAATACAGCTTTCATTTCATTTCAAACCTTTATTTATGCAGGTGAATCCCATTGAGATCATTGATCTCTTTTTTAATAAAACACAGCATGCGATCTCAGGCAGTAGCCACTTACAATTCGCCGTGAGATCAGTGAGCAGATGTAGGATGGAAGTTTCCCTAACATGGCTTTGTATATAAAAATGTACCAGTGACTGAGCCTCCGTACAGTTAGTGAAGGCAAACCAGCCCTTGCATACAGGGTACAGTGATGGGTTAATGCTTTACAGTTTGTCACAAATCTCAGTGCGCTGTGATACGCAGCATCTAACTTGACCAGGCAATTGGCAGGTGCATTCATATACATCAGATCACCATAGTCCAGCACAGGTCAAAAGGTCACAGAGCCTTTTCCTGGCCTCAAGCGAGAAACAGGACTTGTTTCTGAAAAAGAAACCTAGCCTAACCCTCAGCTTTTTAAGCAGGTTATTGACATGAAGTTTAAAAGTGAGACAATCATCAAGCCAGATACCAAGGTATTTGTAACAGGCAACCACTTCAATTATTTTAGTTACAATATCTACAACAGGCTCTGGTGTCTTTTTAGCTTTTGAAAAGAGCATTACCTTGGTTTTATCAACATTTAAAAGAAGCTTTAGTTCAGAGAGCTGAGTCTGAATAATGTTAAAAACGGCTTGCAATTCAACAACAGCCTCCTTAATCTCCAGTTTCAAGGTTCTTTGATATGTGTAGGAGTATAGTGAGGTGACTTGAGCAAAGGTTAAAGACAGTGCCTCTTGGAAACTCAAAGATAAGGGAGTTACACTTTTCATAATTTATGTTATTTAGTCAACACTTTGATGTCAAGTGCCTTATATCCCTAATGCACACAATGAACTCATATAACCTCTTGAATTGTTGGCTTTATTAAAAACACATGCACATTTTACGAGCTGAAGAAAGTGTCATCTCATTGATAGTTGTGGTTGGTTGGATGTGGAAAATAAAATGTGCCTTTTTATAATTATGCGAAAACATTTTCAGTCCCTTCTCTGGAAAGTCAGAAGTAGACCTCGCATAGTCCACCATTTATATAACTGGATACCTCAGACTTTCAAGGTTAAATAGTATTAAGGTATAATGAAAGACAGCTATTAACAAGAGGCACATCACAAAATTGGGGCAATGGATTTTTGGATCAGGCATATGATGAGGGGAGGACACTGAGACGGGCTGAGGCTGTCTTGATGAATGGAGAAGTCAGTGGGAAGTGAAATTGAACTGAAAGAAGTTAGTAAAACAGAAATATTGCCAAC